>CAUYQV010098134.1:0-82782 GCA_963574575.1 Galagoides demidoff | reverse complement strand
TTCTCTGTTTGGCTGTACTCTGCCCAAGCTGGTACCACCTCAGGCATATCCTTTGCTCACAGTCCCTGTGTTATCATCCCAGATATATTCTGCCAGTGTCTGCCACAGGAGAAGATGCCCAGCTTTCTCTGGTTGCCCAGAGAGACAGGGAGTGTCCAAAATATCCCCAGGGCTGTGAGCCCTATTGTTCCTGCTGCTGCTGCTCTGTGCAGGGGTGGGGTAGGGGGGGACTGTCTCTCCCTTTCTATATGGTTCCTGCTTTCCACCATTTTCTCCTTGCCCCTGTGCTGCAGAATCAGCACAGACCTGCAACAGCCCAAGCCCTGTCCACACTTCTTGAGAAAATGCCCATGAATCTGTACTTCATGGGGGACAGGCTTCCAGACGTTGGGGTGAGAGTGGAGGGGAGTGCTGGGAGTTCAGACTTGCAGGTAGAGAACATATATAGTTTTATGCCTGGCAGGAGAGTGCCATGGCACCCTAGTAGGGGAAGGAGGCCGATTTTTAGAGAGTCTCTCCTATGGGATAAAATGGGAGGAAGTTTGAACTCTGCTCGCTTGTTTGTAGAAAGTATACTGTGAGCCATTCTCAAGGGGAAGGGGATGGATTTTGTACCTTTTGTTTGTATCCTTGGGGTCTCAGCTCACCTGAGCAGGGTTGATGTGTGTTCTTCAACCTTCTCTCTTAGCTCAGCTCCAAACCATTAGCTTACTTGCTAAATTTCTGTCCTTTAACTCTCCTTCTAGATGGGAGCTTCTGTTGATATCTGGCTCCAGTTGGCCATCTTGCTTCTGCCCCCACTCCCTGCCAAGTTATTTCTTAAGCAATGGTTTTACTTATAGCAAAAAATTCTTTTGGCAAAATAAAGAATAGGGTTAAGGTTTTCTCTCCTACTTCATTTAACATAATTTGTGTATCATGTTTCTCTCTCCTTCCTCTGGGGTTATTTTTAAAAGCTTTTGATTTTAACTCTTCCTGAGTTGTTCCAAGCTTCCTGCCTTAGTCCTCTACATATACTTGTCTTTATCAAAGCATATTGAGCTTCTGGTTTTTATTTTTCTTTTATAACTCCAAAAATATTGACTTGAATTGTATTCTATCATTTTAGATTCCTTTTGGAGATATTGATAATGTCTATTAACAGCTGTATATAATTTCTACCACTCAAAAAGGGTTAAATTTTCAGTGCCAGTCTTGGAGATTTTTAAAATTTATCATTTATCATTATCTCACCTCTTATGGATGCAAACAAATAATATAATTTGAATGCTACAAATAAACCTTTAGATTTACGTATTGGATCAAAAAGTGAGAAATATGAATCAGTCATTTTAAATTTTTAGTCAGTGTTTGAGTCTATGTAGGCACACACAATAGTTTTGGGAAAATCACACTACAGTATAGAAAAACTGTCCCCTATACTGAGATGGATCAGATACACCAAAGAATGACTCAGACAAATCCCGCTTGACAAATTAGATGAGTTTATCAGTTTATCTTTACTTGCAAAGATGCTGGCTCCTGAGTGGTATAGGAAATCACAGGAGATTTCCTGCATACAAAATCCAGGTGCTCATCCTGTGGTCTTAAATACCTTTCCAGTGAGTAAAGCAGAGTTGTTACATTGTATCATTACCTGTTCACAGTGAAATGAATCAAGTGTGCCCTGTACCTTCTTCATGAGCTGCTATACAACTCATGGTGCTACAATTTTCTGCTGGGTGAGGTTTTTAGTAGTATGATTAACTGAAGGGCACCATGGGACAGCCAAAGCAGTTCTATAGCAGTCATGGGCAGTTTAAGCACAACACAGTGTTTCTATTTGTGGTGGGGAATTTTTCCTCAATTACATCTAAAAATGTATAAAATACGTATGTATATGACAGCAATGTATAAAGTCTACAATATGGACTTATATTTTCCTATTATCTAGTTATAACATAAAAGGTGCCCAAATTCCAATAATGTTTTAGAAAAAGTATAACTTTCTATTTTTATGGGATTTTATACTTTTGTGTGCCAGATAAAATTCTTATATTTACTTAATATAAAGTGTCACACAGTGAATCTGGTTGTTGGAGGGCTAGTGAGGAAACACTGGCAGAAAGAATAATTCTTAAGGAATCAGTCGTTGGACATATAGATAAACGTAGTGTTGCATTGTTTGGATGATCTTACAGTAGTTCCTGGTTTATATACAGCCTGAGATTTAGGTCACCATTGTACGTACTGTAATTGAGAAAAGTGAGCTCCAGAGCAAAAGAAATCAGGTGGTTTCTTGATAATTACGGGTGCTTACTTTTTTATTATAATACTTTTCTGCCCTAAGAGTTACAGCGTAACGGGCAAAACAACCCGGCAGCAAACCCACTTGAAATTCCTGTCGTGTATCTGCCCTCTACCAAGAGTTTGAAAACTGGTTTTTGAATACTTGAAAAATAAGAGTGGGTGAAATATTTCACTAGCTAATTTTATCCTCAAAATATCTGCATCTGGAAACTTTGCATCAGTTTACGTAAATTCTTTATGCAAACTAGCTTTCAATTACAGTTGCCAATATTCTGGTAATGGAATATGGTATCGGTATACAATAGCAGAATGACATTTACTCTTCTGTGTAGTCTCTTGAATCTGTTGAACAGCCTGTATGTAAAATGTTTTCACCCCACCCAGTGTCAGGCACAGTGTGTTCTGCATAATGGTTCACAGTAAACACGGCTGCCAGATTTTAAAATAAGGAGAAAAGGCTCTCCGCAGATCTTTTTTGTTTTACTTTGTTAGTATAGTTTGTGATAACCTTGATAACACCCCAATTTGCTGATCTTATTATTCATATTATGCCACATTTGAACAAGCCCATCTTTAACAAAATGAGTTGAAAGTTAGCCTCCAGAGAAGAATGAGTTCAAGAACAAATACTCCTTGGAAATACTTTGTCTTGAGGCAGTAATGCTGCCAGGCATTATTTTCCTTTTCATTAAACAAGAACAGTATGGCCTGTGGGCTGTTCATAGAGTAAGGCATCTCCCACATAAATGAGACCCACCAATTTCCATACTTCTGGGTTTCTTGAAGGCCTTCATGGCCCAAGGCCGCTGGAGTATGTGAACAGAGTCTGCAGTGTGAGTAGACAATCTTTATTATGTACTCACAGTTGCTTGACTAAGTATCTGTTCCTGAGCAGACAGTGGACAGCTCATCTAACAAAAGTTGTTTTTCTTTAATCACTGGTCAGATTGATTATATTACAAGGGATAAAAAAGCATATTGTGTATACAGTGCATATAAGATACATAAAGCATATGCCTAATATTCTTGGGTAAAAATCTAGGTGGCTGCAATTTTCTTATAAAAGGGGGTAATTCATTTTTATGGTTAATTAAGCCAATTACTGTGGGAAAAGGAAAAGGAAACTAACATTTATTGAATTTTTACTATCTGCTGAACATGACAGTCATTGCTAGTAAAAAACATTGTCTTATGTGCTAACCTCAAAACAGGATTAAAATATGTATATGTCCCCCTTAGAAGAATATATACAATAAACTGAAAACAATCCTGTCTCAAACTGTGATCTGGTTAGTGCATGACCTATCATAATCATGCTTTTCTTTTAAAATAGAAATATTTTAGCTTCCATCGCTTGTAGGTGGTAATATACATGTTGTTGCATATTTATTTATTTCTAATTTTGAAATTAATAAATTTAAATCATACTGTGCTATTGAGATAAGACAACCCATCAATTTTATACTTTCGGCAAATAACCAACTGGTATTTTTATGATCATTAAAAATATTTATGGCTGTTTGAGAAGAGGATATAGTTTATGTTCTAAGGGCATACATTTTTGTGCATATATACATTCATTTTTATTCAAGTTTATGTATTTAAAATCATCTGTGTCTTGTACTGACCACAGGTCATTTGTAGACAGAGATATGAGAAAACTGCCTACTCTGTTGCTCTCAATTTCTTTTTTCTCCCGCAGATGTCTTGTTTATGCAGTCTTGTTCTGCTATTTGATGTACAAGGTTAATGCTGGTATAACCTTTACACCTACATATAGACAGAAATTTTGTATTACACCAAATGTGAATGACTTTGGGTTCACTGGGATACTTTAAAAGAATAACAATAGATTAAAATTAAGACATTAACATTACACACTCCTTTTTATCAGCAATCATTTCCTTTCTTGAATAATTCATTCTTAGAGACTCTAACATTAACCTCATCTCCACTCCTTAATTAGATCTTCAGTGGACCACATGACTCATTCCAATGGTACTAATGAACTAAAAGACTAGTGCTACTAGATTTTGTCTCTGGTGAACTTTGATTGATTTGCTGTTCACCAGGTACTTTGAATGGGAAGGTGGCACAGAGCTGGAGCTTGAGCGACTCTGTTTGGCTTGTGTGTTGTTGGTAGAGAAAAGAAACATGGCATCCAGAGAGAATAAAGATCCAAGTAAACATGAAGAAAGCAGCAGGAACCAGAGCACACATGCCAGAGGGCACGGATTACCCTGTGCTAAAAAGGTCTTTTCCAGTCCTCCTAGGTCTCTGGATGTTCTTTCTCCCCAGTGTATTTCTTTCCAAGTTCCTGAGTATGTTGAGTAGCTTCCACTCTTTCTACCAAATGACTAAGACACTCACTCTTGTGTAATGCAGTTAGCATTGCCAATGTCTTCACTCCTGTTCTTTAACCTTTAACTCTTCCCTATCAAGATTTTGCTGGATTCTAAACAATGAGATTTTTTTTTTTAAGAGAATTCATTTGGTGTTTCTGACTAGAAAGTGACTTTCCACAGTCACACAAGGTAACAAATAGCAAATTTGCTTAAAAAATAAGAAGGGAATGATAGAAATAGTAATAGATTTTGTCCCTATCTGATACAGATTTTAAAAACAAGAGCTAGAAGACATTATGAACCATTACCTAACAGCTGTGAAGGACTGAGCAAGGGAACTTACCTTTTTTGAATCTCTGCTTTTTTCATATGAAATATAAGAATTGTAATAGCTGTCTAGACTATTCCACAGTAAATGAAGTCACTTCAAAGTACTAAGATTTAGGGAGAGAAGCATTTAGCACAGTCATTAGGCAAGTAGTTATCTTGTGGGAATCCTTTGAGGTGTGGACTGCCTCCTACCATGATTGGAGGGCCCTCCTGTGCCCCTGTGTCACCTCATCTAGAGGAGCTGTGATTGAGATTGGAGGGCCTCCTGTGCCCCTGTGTTGCTCTGTGATTGAGATTGGAGGGGCTCCCATGCCCGTGTCGCCTCTGTGATTGAGATTGGAAGGTCTCCCGTGCTCCTGTCGCCTGACCTAGAGGGGGTGTGATTGTCGCCGTTCCTTATTTGTGGTATCACATTGAATAGGTTGCAGGTTGCATGAACATTAGTGATGGGCAAATTTCCTCTTTATTTGGATAGAAAAAATTTCATTTTTTGCATAAAATTTTATATGAAAATTATTCAGGAAATTGCCAGAAGAAATTCCATATCTTCAGGTTTCATGTGAACTAAAATATGAGCCCTGCAGCTACCCTGCTTAGGTTTAAATTCCAGCTTTATGTTTAACTAATTGGCTGCCCAGTTTGTTTTCATTGTTTGGCCTTAATAAATCTCATGATTCTGTTCTATAAAATGAATAGTACCATTATCATTCTGCGTGTGTAAAATTTTAGAGGTAATGCAGATAAAACAAATAATATAGTATTTGGACTCAGGTACACACTAAATTTTACCTAATTAATGCTAGATGATAAATAAAATAAGACAAAAATATTCTTTTTAAAAGAAAAAACAATGAGATTTCTGGTACTGACATATCATCATTCACTAACTTCTCTTTGTGATACAAGATACAAATAAGTAATTCTGGGATCCAAATTTGTCATAAACACAATTTAAAAGCTATATGGAAAAACTTCAGTACAAACATTTTTCAGCATTGTCAATGTTTCCCTTTCTTGTGAAATGTGGACACAAGCATTTTGATGATGAAGTGATTCTTTGCCAGGACGAACAGAATTTTTGTTCATTTATAATGGACAAACTTTAATTAGAAGCATAATATCCAAGTTGACAGATTCTTATAAAGAAATAAGTTGCTTTCTAAACCCAACTGTATGAATATGTTTTCTAAGGGGAAACCAAAGACAGGATGATTCTGAAGTTTTTAATCTTAATAAAAATGTGCAGAGAATTGAAGTTCTAATTTAGGTAACTATGTCAGATAAATAAGTTTCCTTACCTGGACACTAGTTTGTCATTTTCCATTTGAAAATGAAGAGAGTTAATTTTTCATGGTCTGTGTATATTTTACACTTATTTTACTACTTTATAATTATTATTACAATTTAAAAAGTCTAATCATTTTTAAAAAAATTTTATTTGAAATAATTTTTGTAGAAGCCTTACAAAGATAGTGTAGAGAATTATCATATACCTTTCAAAAAGCCAGCTTTTGTTAAGTGAACATCTTATTCTATTTTGGTACAATTATGAAAACTAAGAAATTAATATTGGCATAATAATCTTAACTGAACTGTATACTCCATCTGAATTTCACCAGTTTCCCACCAAAGCTTTGTCTGTTATGGGATCCAGTCCAGGGCGGCACTGGTTGTTATGGCTGCTTAGTCTCTTCAGCCTGTGGTAGTAGCTCAGCTTTCATTCAAGGTCATGACCTTGACACTTTGGAAGAGTAGTGGTCAGGTATTTCATATGGTGTCTCTTGGCTTGGGTTTGTCTGATGATTTTTTTATGACTAGTCTGCGATTATGGATTTTTGGAACAATAGCAGAGAAGTGAAGTGCTTCCATCACATTGTATCAGTGGTACATGATGTCAACATGACTTATTGCTGATGCTGTTAATCTTGACTTGCCACATTTTTTAACTATAAAGTTAACATTTTTCCTTTCCTATAATATATTCCTTAGAATCAAGTTATTAATTGCAGCCTATATTCAAAGGGATTAAGAATGCTTAAACTTGACCTTGAAAGAGGAGTGTGAATTGTTTGCTGGCATAGTTAAAACCACTGTAATAGTTAATAAATATTTCAAGGGGGTAGCAGTACAGTAGTTAATATTTTGAGAGAGACATTTAAATATTCTCCCACTAGTCTTGGATTTATCAGAGGATCTTGCTTGCAGCAATCTCTGGTAATTGAAAATCTAATGGTAATATTCCTTTACTTCTCCACATTTATTATTTGGAATTGTTTTGCATGGAAGATTTTTCCCTCCCCCATTCTTCATATGCATATGTATGTATGTATTTATTAGTATGGACTCATGAAGTGTTATTTCGATCTTTGGATCATATTCCAATACTATCATTGTTTATTTTGTTGCTCCAATTATTTTGTCTTTGGCCATTGGGAACTGTCTTAGGTCGGATGTATTGTTTCTGAAATGACAAATTCTCTAAGCTTGCATTGAATTTTCCCTTCCCTCAACCCTTACCCTCAGCCATTTCTCCAAGAGTCCCCTGTTTGCTAAAGTGTGGTACTCAAAAAACAGTATCTGGAAATAGGGTGTACTCATTGCTACTGGGTGTCACTGGTGGCATGTCACTTGTTCTAGAGCCTCTAAGGAGACCGAGTTAGAATATCTGTGTATGTATATGTACACGCACATATATCTTTGAATATTTTGTATGCTTACTAAAATAATTATGAGTTTATACTAGTATATTCAACTCTAATTCAGCCCACAGGATTCATTCTAGCTTTTGATTTTGTTATAATTTATTTTTCAGATATTAAGAACCCTGGCCCATATTATCTATAATTTATTAAATTATTGATCTATTTACATGAATACCTTAATGTGTGTTTAAAATAGTTTCAGAATAGCCAAGCTATATTTTTTTGAGAGTCAAACTGTCCTCAAGAGTACAGTGTTAACATCTACTTTAAAAAAATCTTTAGTCTTAAAATATACAGTTAATACACAGTCTTCTAAACTTACTTGGATTAGACCAGGCATGGTAGCTCACTCCTGCAGACAGTAGTCCTGAGGCTGTGAACAGGCACTGACAGATTGGATTAAAAGAGAAATACAGAGAGGCATAACTAACGGTTCAGACTTAGGTGTTTCAGTAACGAAACTACCAAGGTCCTTACTTGTGAAAGCATTGTTGTTCTATTAAATCAATGAGAGACAAGGTCAAAGTCACTTTATATAACTTTACTATGTGTTTATATCAATATAGCCTGGGAACATTCTGATATAAATTTATTATCAGAATTTTGTAATACAATATGATCATCTTGTCATCAACGATCAGGGAAAGCCATTTAATCTTATAATGTAAATCAGCGGTTCTCAACCTGTGGGTCGTGACCCACAGGAACTGCATTAAAGGGCCGCGGCATTAGGAAGGTTGAGAACCACTGATCTAAATGGAGGAGGGGAAGGGCAGTGCTAATTTCATGCTGAACTAGGATACAGGGTTCTCTTATCTTAGACATATATGAGAGTTTGGGGGGTTTCTAGATTTGTGAATACTGCTATAGTTGATAGATTCCTCACATACGATCCAGCAGAGTTTAAATTCCTGAGAGTTACTGAATTTGTGCTGATAAATTGCAACAGTTAAGCGATGATAAGATTTTAATGCTGAAATTTTGGCCGGCTTACTCGGTAAACAAGTAATTCATTTTTATATACTGGCTTCAGCGAAATTAAATCATTTCATACACAATGGAATTGGAAACATTATCTAGTCCTAGATCATATGAAGATTACTGTTGGCATATTATCTTGACTCTGCATAGGTTTCACATTAATAATTCTTGATATGAAAAACCAGCACATGTCCTTTGTGAACACAAAAGACTACTTGAGATTGAATCTTTAGCCTGTCACTTATTATTTCTGCCATTATTATTTTGCTCGTATATACACATGCTGTATAGAACACAAATGACTTTGATAGTCTTGTACTGTGAAGAAGACTGTTCCTTTCTAAAAATGTATTTGGTGACAGAGAGGGCCAATCAGAAAAGTCCCCATACATGTTATCTCTTTTTTCTCCTAGTAGCCCCCAAACAATGCAGTTATCTTGAACAGAAACAAAAGAATAAAATATTTATGAGGAATTGATCATAGAGGACTGGTTTGAAAAAATCCTTAGCAAGTGATTTTTTTCCCCAGTTTTATTTGGTTTTTGGAATGGTGAATGATTCTTGCACTTCTGCAAGAGAAGGCATTCTCACCAGACAGCAAAAGGCTGGCAAATTAAAGGGAATGAAGAAATGGCCTCAAAGCTGTCTTCCCTTGCCATGGGAAGTCTTCAGCCTTTCCTTCAGTTGATAAAGAATGGATTATAGGAATATTAAACTACTCCACAAAAACCATGGAAAGGTGTCATTAATATAAATTATTGCTAACTTTGGTACCAGACGTTGGGTTCTTGGTCCCTGAGTCAATAGAAATTGGCATGACACCAATTAATTTAGGCAAGTAGGGTTTTTTCCCTGGACAAAAAGGGGAGAGTGTGGTTTAAGGGGCCAACCACATTGGCTCTCCAGCTCTGGGACTGGAGAACTTTTCTGGGGTTGTGAAGAGGGAGGGAGGTGTCAGCTCTGAAGTCACCATGTGCAGGGCTCTGTGGGCAGCTGTGCACTTAGTGATCTGGCTTCTTCATGTAGCCCCTGTACCATTAGCATTTTGTCCCCATGGGCAGGGTAGGGTCACCGTGGCAATCTTTTCTGGCTTGAGGTGGTTAGAGATCCAGAAAGATCTGATTTCTTTTCTTTTTTTTTTTTTTTTTTGCAGTTTTTGGCCAGGGCTGGGTTTGAACCCACCACCTCTGGCATAGATCTGGTTTCTTTATAGGCAGATTCCTTGTCCTCTGTACCAGCAGCTTGCTTCAGTGGTCCTAGTAGACCATACCCAAGAGACAGATTGGCCCCCTCATAATGTGGGTATGGGCTGAATTCCAATGGCTAGGAAGTCATTTCTTTTTGCAGTTTTTGGCTGGGGCTGGGTTTGAACCCACTACCTCTGGCATATGGGGCTGGTGCCCTACCCCTTTGAGCCACAGGTGCCACCCCATTTTTTTTCCCTCTGCAGTTAATTAGGCTGGGTCATACAGCCCCATGTGGCTTCCCTTGGTCAGAAGTGTGAGGCCTTAGTGCTGTCCCTTTGCTGGCTCAGTTCCTACTTTGCAGCCTTCATGGGTCTCCACTATCCAATTTCCAGGTAGTCCAGCATCTTCACTTTGCCCTCTTTCCTATGATACAAATCTTTTCAAACTTTTTTTTTCTTTACTGACATAACATTTTAAATTGAGGAAAAGAAAATTGGTTACTCTATATTGCTTTTTTATTTTACTCAGCCCGCTTAATACCCAACATGTATTGAAAAATATTTAGCTGTTTAAAAAAGGTAATAGCCTTTTCTTCTCATCCTCCTGAAAGATTGCATTTTCTAACGATACTCTTCCAAAGCTCTGTTCTCAAAGCTCTCAATTAAAAATTCACATTGTTCTGTTAAGCTTTAGAGTTGGGGATGATAAGCTCAAGAGAGACGTGTAATCATCATCTTTCACATATGAATTTTCCCACGGAGTGTCACAGTTATAAAGCAGCTCTATTTTTGTTCTTTCCTCAATTGTAAAACTTAATTAACTGTGATGATTATTTATGCCAATATATGGCTCTTGAAAACTTTTCCATAAAATTCCATTAAGTAGCTTAAAATCCCTACAGCTTGATTGAATCTTAGGAGCTTCAGACTTCCTTACTGCTATTCCATTTGTTTTCTTATTGTTTTTCATCTAACCTTCTGAAACTGGCACTGTTGGGAGACATTATCTTTACAACCAGGAAAGGTTCCGTAGTGATTAGGATGTGAGCTCAGGATCCAGACGACCTAGGTTCAAATGAAGATAACAGTTGGACCTATCTCACGGGGAGATACTGAATATTGAAGAAGTTAATTCATGCAAATTGCTTAGCATTACAACAGATGTGCAATTAGGATTTAATACAATTTATTAAGGGCCTACCATAACTTAGGACCTGTGATAGACACTAGAGATTTAGCTACAAAAAGAATACATCCTTAAGATAAGAGTTTAGTAGAAGTCTATTTTGAAACAAATACAGCTGCCACTTGATATCCATGAGGGATTGGTTCAAGGACCTCTCACAAATATCAAAATGCACAGATGTTCAAGTCTCTTTTATCAAATGGCATTTATACTTTAAATCTAGAGATGATTTAAAGTATGCGGATGGATGTCCCTTACGGCGCATCCATCTGCATACTTTAAGTCATCTCTAGATTACTTATTATACAAAACACAATGTAAACACTATGTCAATAGTTACACTGTATTATTTAGGTAATAATGACAAGGCCAAAGGCTTGCACATGTTCAGAACAGAGGTAACCATATATTTTTTCCCCAAAATATTTTCAATTCACTGTCGGTTGAATCCATAAATGCAGAATCTACAGATATGAAGGGCCAGCAGTAAGTAAAATATAATGTAATATGCATTGTACTGATATCATACAAGTGATGGGGGTGGGTTGTGAATCTGGGGATTCTGTAAAGCTTTCCAGAGGAATGTTCTGGCTGAGCTTGAACTGTGGCTGGATAATGATGAAGGGTGATCTGGAGGCTGTAGGTGTTAAGAGGCAGAACGGGCTGCATCTTGGGCAGGTGACATCATGGGCAGGCAGCATCCTAGGCGGGAGATTCTGTTACTTTGTTCCTGGTGTCAATCCTGGAGGCTTGCTCAGGGCCTATTTTTTGAGGCATTCAAATAATTTGGAAACTTCAGTGAATTAAATTAATTTTTGATTAAACTATTTTGAATGGTTTAATGTCCTTGCAGTGGAACCCTGGATCATCTTTTTTTTCCACAAGACTTTTTTAAGAAATCAGACTTTTGCCTGACAGCTGTCTGCTTCTAATCTTGGGCAACTGTCCACTCCTACTCTACAGATGTGAGAAAGCAGTCACACCTAGATCTCTTAAATGCCAACTCTTTTTCTAGTGCATATTTTTTACAATGTATTTTAAATGTACATTACTACAGAGGGTGCCAAAAAAATGTATACACATTTTAAAAAAAGAAAAAAACTGTATGAAATTTGTAATACTCAAGTCACATTTGACTTCTGCAATTATAAGAGGTGCTCATTCATCTTTGTTCTCAGTATATATTATTATAATTTTAATATAGTTTTTTCTTTCTTAAAATGTATACACATTTTTTGATGTCTTCTGTATTTATAGATTTGAAATAATCCAATCCTATTAATGTCAGATTGCTTAAATGGAAAAGATAGACATTAATTATTATATTATATTATATTATAGACATTATTATATGAGGTCTGACAATTAAGTTTGTAAACTTATCCTAGAAAAAGGGGCTGCATACTCATGGCCGAATATCACTAAGGTCACCTTTGCAGTACTCCCCTTGGGAAGCTATGCACTGACCCTAGTGCCTAGTGCACCCTTCAACGCAATTTTGGAACTCCTTTTCTGGAATGGCCGTCAGAAGTGTCATTGTTTAAGGACTGATAATTATGTTTGCGAACTCATCCTAGAGTAAGTACTTTAAAAGGTGACCCAGGTACATAGCTTCCCAAGGAGAGTCCTTTGAAGGTGACAGTAGTGAAATTCAGCATTGAGGTATCTAGTAATGATTTCTCTAGGATGAGTTAGTGAACTTAATCGTCCAATTTTGAACATGGTTGTTGTGAAGTGGCAAAATGCTTTTTGTAAGAATGTTTTAAAAACTGTAAAGTACTAGGTAAAAACTAGACACTAAAAGTTATTTATTCTGCGATGAAATCTTAGGGGTTTTCTCTTTTTTGTTTTGTGAGGCCCATAACAGTAACTGTTTCTGAGTTCACACAATTAGCATTTAGGAACAGACACAAATGCGTGTGTATTAAACAATTATACGGCTAATAATATTTGGTAACCTAAAAAGAAATTTAATTTATATCTCTATTACATTTTTATTTTTCTTGGTGTGCTAATTTAGGAAAGCATTAATGAAAGCATCATGGTGTAGTATGATGTTTTAAAAATGATGTGGTTGTAGGTTAAGTGCTCTCCTATTCTGGCAAGTGACAAAATTATTATACATGTATTTAAAGTCATTAAAGTATTTTGCATTTGTCGTCTTATTACTTTAGACATTGAATTGTTGGGGGTAATTGTCTTGAATCAGTATAATTCCTCTCTGTGTTTCTGATGTGTCAAGTAGCTATTTTGTGGTATGAGTTTTAATAACATTTTTATAGCCTGGGAGGTATCTTAAACCTATTTGTGAGATATCTTTAAGGTCCTTATTACTTTGGAAATTTTGTAATAAAGGACTCAGTCCCTTACTGCTGAACATAAGCAAGTAATTTCACTGTTGCAGGTGCTTTAAAGAACTTTTCTTAGTAAATCTAATAAGCAGTAAAGAATATTGACAATTGAATTGTATCTTAGATTCAAAAATAATATCAGTGAGGTTGGTATCTTTTCATCTCATTTTCAATATTTTTCTTTTTCCTCTTTTTTTTCCTAATGTAGGTACAGTCATAGAAATCATAATTATCTGTGTTCATTCTAATATACATGCACCCAGAACCAACTTTTGAAAAAAAAAAATAAAGAACCAACTTTGAATGGAACTAGTATTGTTTTAATCCTGCAACAGAATTCTCATATTTAATAATAAACTAAAACAAAATATTAATACTTAACTGGCTAAATTATGAATTCCTTTGGAAAAATACTTCAGAAAAGATTTCAGAAATTGTTTCACTGTGGTGATATTTAAGGAGCTCAAAAATTGTACGTGACTGAAATCAGATATTTCCATTTAATTGCAAGGATTTGTTTCCAACAACAAAAAAAATCAATAAAACAGTGATAAACAACCACCACTTTATCTATGAGAAAACTTTTGCTGTACAAAAATACTCTCTTAAAAAGTTCTAAATGTTGCTGAAAGTAGCTATTTGGTTATCACTGTTACAGGGTAGTTCTTTTATCCTAGAATGGTCTAGCCTGATCTCAGCCAGGCTTTCTCGAGCATCTGTGATCAGCTGCGATGTTGGCTCAGGCTGCCTGGTGCTAGGTGGTCTCATTCATAGGTTTGGTCATTGACTGAAACAACAGAGAAGCAGCTAGCTCACATATCTCTCCACATAGGTCTTAAATGGAGCAATATGGCATGTACCATTTTTGTATTTGGCCTTAAAAACAAAGTCCTTCTCAAGCCTCCATCTGCTTGGTGCTTCTTAGTGTTCCATTAGGTGAAGCAAGTCACACAACTAACCAAGATTTAAAGGCTGGAGAAATTAACTCTCTCCTTTAATGGGAGGGAGGTATTGGTGGTCATTTCTGCAGTCTATACCAACATCTTTTACAATTCTTTTTTTTTTTTTTTTGAGAAATAGTCTCAGCTCTATTGCCTCAGGCTAGAATGCTATGGTGTCATAGCTCACAGCAACCTCAAACTTCTGGGCTGAAGGGATCCTCTTGCCTCAGCCTCCTGAGTGGTTGGGACTACAGGGACCTGCCACAATGCCCCACTGGTTTTTCTATTTTTTAGTAGAGATAAGAGTCTTGCTCTTGTTCAGGCTGGTCTTGAACTCCTGAGCTCAAGCAATCCTCCCGCCTCAGCATCCCAGAGTGCTAGGATTACAGGCATGAGGCCCTGCTCCTAACCCTAAAACTCTTGGGAAAATGTTAACTGTTTTCAAAATTTCTGTGACGCTACATGCTCAGAGCTCTCTGATCAATGTGCTAGTAATGAAGCAGATGTCCTTAGTGCTGAGAAGTATTTTCCATAAGGTTAACTTAGGAAGCTCCCTGTGGAGCAGCCACTTTTAAAGTTTACACATTAACATGCACATCCTGAGCAATAATCACGAATTTAGTTCTTTGAAGAAGTTTGGTCAAAAGCTCAGTGTTGGAAAGTTAGTGTAGTTTAGCGCACCAAACCCACCAAAAATTTCCAAAAGAGCATTTTGTTTAGTTTTGCTCTGAGTTAATTTTATCTTTTCTCCTGCTCGGTTTGGGTTTGGCTTGTTCTTCCTTGTGAGATGTGCAGTTAGACTATGACTGTGTGGTCTTTCCGTCCTTCTGAGGGAGGCATTTAAGACCGTAAGCATTCCCCTTTTGCATCTGCTGAGTCCCATAGATTTTTTTTTACTCCTGTTTATCATTCAATTCCAGAAATCTTTTGACCTAAATATCTTCCTTTACCCAATAATTGTTCAGCAGCAGATTGTTTAATTTTCACGACTTTGTATAGAATTGAATGTTTCTTTTGGAGTTGATTTCTAGTTTTATTTCACAACAGTTTGAGAAGATACATAGTATGATTTCTACTTCTTTTGAATTTGTTGCTATATCTTTTATGACCTAAGATATGATCGATCTTAGAGAATGTTCCATGTGCTGTATGTTTTGTTAAAAATGTTCTGTAATTGTCTGTTAGGCTCATTGGTTTCAGAGTCTCATTTAAGTTCAGTGTTTCTTTATTTTCTGCCTGAAATATCTGTCCAGTCCTGTCAGTGGGGTGTTGAAGCTTCTGGCATGTATGACAATGTTGTTAATCTCTTTGTTTAGATCGAGTAGAATTTGCTTTATTGAATCTGGGTGCTCCTGTGTTAGGTGCATAAATATTTCGGATTGTTATACCTGTGTCTTCTTGTTGAATTGTTTCATTTGCCATTATGCAACGACAATCTTTGACTTTTTTTTGCCATTGTTGATTTTAAGTCTATTTTATGTGATATGAGAATGGCTACATCTGGTTCCTTTTGGTTTCTGTTTGCACAGAATACTTTTTTCCATCTCTTCGCCTTGAGATATGCTTTAAAATATATAATAACATTATAACTTGGTCAAATGAAGTTTGAAGGGTAGACTGTATACTTTCCATGTTTCATATTTATAGATGGTTTGTTTTGTTATAATTTCATGAATGGATTTTGATCAGGCACTCACAAGGGAATTATACTATTTCTGTTCAATATTCTTAAAAAAAAAAAACCTGTTTAGCAATCATGCATAAACTTAGTGAATTGGAGTTTATGGTTTTGATTTTACTTTCTTTTCTGTGAGTTACCTCCTAAGATATTTCTGGAAGTCAAGTAAATGAGGTAGACCAATATCTGCTTAACAGTAGTTTTTAGTATTATGCAGGTACTCTATCAAATTTAATTTCCAAATGCCCATGAAATAGTTGTTATGCCCATTCTACAAATAAAAAAGAACTAAGATTCAGAGATATCACTTAGCTAGGGAGGTTCAGATAATGGCCCGTATGAATCCTAAATTTATGCTCTAACAATTGCATTACTTTGTTGAATTCATTCATTTATCGTTTTAGCCATAACCCAGTACATTATTTTCCCATTGAACGTCTATGTGGCTGTAGATCCAGAGATTATAGAGGTGAATAATCCAATTTAAGGTACTTGTCCTCACAAGTTTTCAGCCTAGTGTGGGGGAGCAAGTATCAAGTAAACAAGTAAATAAATGACAAAGATTAAAGATGTCAGTAAATGTTTGAAGAAAATGACAGGGACGTGATGTGATAGAGATCGAGGCAGCAGAAAATATATGTAAGAGGAGATATAATTTTAACTGAGATCTGAATGACAATAACTAGCTAGTGGTGATAATTTCCAGGCAGTGTAAAAGCTCTAAGGCAATAAGTTTTTCAGGTATTAGGGAAACAAGAAGTTTAATGTGGTTAAAATGAGTGGGTGATCTGAAGCATAGACAAGAAGAGTTAAGGATGTAGTCAGAAGCAACCGTTTAAGGCTTTGTAAGCCAGGGGAAGAATCCACAATTTCAGTGTGACAGAAAATTGCTGGAGTTTTTAAATACGGCTGTTAATAGTTAACAATGAATTGTTCATGGTGAGAGGAAAGGTGAGAGTCCAGCTGGAGGGTCACTGCAGGGATGTTGGCGAGAGGTAAATATTAGCTAAACACAGAAGATGGTGTCGATGGTCCCCAAGCAGATAGTTTGGGGTGATATTTTTGAGACAGAGTTGAAAGGACCTTTGGATTGATTAGGTGTCAGTAAGAGGGAAAGACAAGAATCAGACACGGTTTATCAGCTTGAACAACGGACTAGGTGGTAGCACCCTGTATTTCGATATTGATTAGTGGAAAAGTTAGTTTTAACGGTCTTGTGACCATTTCCCCTTTACCCTGCTGGTGAAGGAGGGATCTTGTGCCCCAAACTGTGAAAGGTGACTGAACGCACAACGCCTGACACTGGGTGTGTGAGATTGCCCAGCCACAACAATTATTCATGTCTACTCATAGCCCGGGGGAGGGGGCACTGTATGCAGGAGAGGCCACACAGGTGTTTTGCTCAGGAGCTGAGTGAATCAAAGAGGCTGTGGAAGGCAAGCTTTGTAGCAGCTGGTGGGGGAATGGTGTCCACTGGCTTCTACAGGAGGACTGGATTCGCTTGCTCCAATAATTGTGTGTGTTGGCACAGAGGTCAGACCTCTTAGGTTCAGCACTGGGGAGGGTGCAGCAGCTGACAGGTGAGCTTCCTTCCTGCTGGGTAGGGACTTAACTGGTGAGAACAGGAGAACTCACAGGTATGCCTTTGGAACCCTGTGAGGCTCAAATATGTGAAGGCACCACTTGAAATCTTAGGCCTTACCACACAGTCCTTTTGGCCATGTTATCTTTGAAATGCTGTGTAAAGATTTTATCCAAGTGAAGATCTCAAGGTGTATATATAAATCTAGAACCGTGAGAGGTCGGATTGGTGATAAGTACTTAGGAGATGAGGACATACACCAGGGGACTGGATGGGAGATAGAGAAAAGGGTTGAGCTCTGGATGCATTTCAACATTGAGAGTTAGAGTGGGAGAGAAGAAAGTGTCAAGGAGAATGGGAAGAGCAGCCGTTGAGTTAGGAAGAAAACCAGGAGGGTGAAATGCCGTGATCAGTAGGAGCATCTCAAGAAGAGAGATGTTGATGATGTGTTCAGTAGCTGTGGAAGATAAGGCTGAATGTATAACATGACAACCTCAACAAGGGGGTCTGTGTGTGGTGGGAACAACCTTTGTAGGTCCTTATTTAAAGTTAGGTGACACCGTGGTGTCTGCTGGTCCCTAGATTCTAGTTATTTTACATTAATGATGCTATGTACAAAGCAAGCCACTATGTCTTCTAAGGCAGATCAATACTGTAAATAAGCATGGAGTCTCCTTCCACAGAAAGTCGGCCTCATCTGCCTTTCAAAGGCCCATGTAAGAATTTGTGACTTGTTTTCTACCTCATGGGGTGATTGTCTGTCAACTGAGAGGTCACCTAGGCAGAGGTGGAGCAACAGCCACACTCCCAGGCTCACTGTGCTGGGGCCTGGCCAACCTGTTAGCTCCAGGTGTCAGACAAACTCCCAGTGCAGAGCATCTGCAGGTGTTTTTCTCTCTGTCAGAAAGAGTCTCCCTTTTCCTTTTGGATCCAACATCAAGTCCATCTTAACTTCCTTCTTAACTGTCTCTTTGTCAGGAAAGCCTCCAGATATTATAAATTAGCTTATGTTTCCCTGCTATGGGCTCTCATTGCCTTCACAACTCTTCAATGCATCTTAAGGGCATATTCCTACAGTCATTTGAGTACCATCTCTGTTACTGGACCATAAGTTCTATGATGTCGCTGTCTCTGTATCTTCTGTTTTTAATGATATTCCTGGTGTTTGGTCCAAGTCCTGGTAGAACGTGAGCGAACAACAAAAATTTTTCTGGTTGTAAAATAAAATAATGATAATAATAAATACCTGAGTGTTTTTTTTTTTTTTTGAGGGAGGTGGCAGCTGTTTGTTAACTCCATTTTTATTCCTTCTTTTAAATTTGTATTTTTGTAATTGGTTAAAAATTTACTTTGGAATGTTTACTATTATTTTCTTATGACTCACACAGCTGAGAGGGAGACACAGACCCCACTTTTATGTGAATAGAAATTTATTACACCTGCAGGGGGTCATTGCCCTCAGAGGCAAGTGACCCCAAATGACAGATTAAATGGGTCTTTATACCCTATTTCTGTGTCATAGTGAGCAGGCAGAGGTACAGAAATTGAATCATTGCAGTTAGCCTTGGGCAGGGGGAATTGTGTAGTACGGGGGAGGGGGGGTATGTGAAGCCTCTCCTCCCTACGCACTTTCTTATCTTCAAGTTTCCCCTCATATTTCTTCCCCCTCTCTATACAATCCCTTATCTTCAGGCCTTTTCTCAGAGTTCTCCTCACCCTTGAGGGGGCTGGGACTAATGGAGTCAATGGAAGTTTCTTTTTAAGGGTAGGGGGCTTGGTTATCACATTATTATGATTATTTTTCTTTGTTTTCTCTTTTGAGTCTTAAGCAGATGAGTGGAAACGGAACAGATTCATTAAAAGGTAGAGAAAAGGACAAAACCCATTTCACTTTTTAATTTTATCTTATGATTAGGATATGTTATTGAAATTATTTTGTTCCAAGTACTGGTTCATGCCTACTCACTATTGCTTACTTTATTGGCTCTCTACTTGACCACTTAAAAAGTCTCATCAAACTTTGTACTATATCTACCTAAAGATAATTGTAAAGACTACGCTGGTTTACATGTAGCTTCATAGCAGAATTTTATCCCTGTTTGTTATTATTTTTGTACTGCATACATTTAAAAATTTCAATGACTAACAAACACGGGGAGATTTTCTTGTTAATGGAATAATGCCTCAGAGCTATTTCTCTGTTATTCCAAGGGCTTGAGTATTAGTAATCTACTTAGGAGCAGTAGAAAAGGTTCTGAGGCCGGGCATTTTGACAGGGACCCATCACTTTCACTCCAACCGTGCCCCTCACTCTGAACTTGGTCTCACTTTGTTCTTGATCTTTAGATTTTTTTTTTACCCCTCTTTACCTCAAGAGCTTTATCTCTCCACTCAAACTTAACCCTCACCTTTTCTCTCACTTAATTCCTAACCATGAGAGTTAAGTCTCAGACATGGAGTGAGGACTTTTGCATTAAAAATTATACGGCAATAAAACAAAGCTGAATATTTTTATCCAAGTCTTCCTAAAATGAAAATGAGTGCATTAAGGTTACTGGGTCAAAATGTTATGTAGTTGATTGCTCCAATGGTTTGCACAGATAGTGCAAAATGATTTTAAAAGCCCTATCTTTGTATAGCTAATAATGATTCAGGAAACACTGATTTGAGTCTGAAATGTTACAGACAGGAAAGGCCTTGATCATTCGTAAACAGATTAATGTCCATTCATATGACTTTGATAAATGGCTGGGAGGATCTGGGAAGAATGTGAGGAGGATATGACCATTTCTTTATGTGTGTGATCTAAATTGATATTACCAAAGGTAATTGCCTCTGTCTGGCAGAAGAAATTTACGAGTTGGCATTGACGTACCTCCAGGTAATTTTAGTGGTGCCTGATGATGTATTATTAACTTTCTTTACACTTAACTTTGAATGTAATTTAACAGCTAATGAAAAAAATTGTGAATTATCCTCAGCCCTGCACACTGTTTTCCAGGCTTCTTCTTTCTTCTCTTTGCAGAACTCCTGTTTATTCTTCAAGATTCAGCTCAGGCATTATCTGTTCTGTGAAAATTATTACATATTCATTCTTCTTTCTTCCCAATACTTTGAGGGAGGCAGGAGTGCTCTCCCCAGTCTATTCCCATGGCAACTTATACTTTTATTATTAAATCATTTATTATAGTATACATTTATTATATAGAGGGAAATTATTTATTTACAAATGCAACTGAGGCTTGACTTGCTTTTGATGATTCAACAAGATAGAGTCAACCAGGATAGATACCACATTAATCAGCAGTGTCTTAGCCATAGATAAGAATTTTTGTCCAAGAAACAATAGATGAAGACAGCCAATAAGAAAAAATGATTATTTAATAACCTTGGGTCTTATTACATGTTTATCAAATTGTGTGAATAATTGTCTTTCCATGTAGAAAGGCAATTGAAAATATGTTAGTTAGCCAATATTCTGACATTTTCTCTAGTTTCCTATGAATTTGTTAATATTACTTGACTGTCCTGATTTGGAATTAACTCTGGGATATTCTGAGGCTTATAATAAGAACCATGACTGGAGTTAATTCATTGTGATTACTATACTTCATATTACACAGTGTCATAGAATCTGTCTGATCAGCTCGTCTCTGAAAACATCACGTGCTTTGAAATGTTTGGAAGTAGTCGTTTATATACTTCTAAACTACCACATGAAATGCTGAATATATATACTTTAAAGGTTATAACATCAGAATGTGATATAATCATTTATTTTCTAATACTATTATCAGAGTCAGGGACAGACAAATGTTGCATCTACTTCAAGCTCAGGTGGCTGGATCTCAGAAACTACTGGTAAAAGTTGTGAGTAGGGTTTTGTGTCAAACTATCTGAGTTCAGAGGTTAATTTCATTGATTGCAAAATGTGTAGTTTGGGCAAGATACTTAAAATCTTTGTGTTTTATTTTCTTTGTTTACAAGATCAGGATAAGACTCCAACTCATTAATGTGTTAAAATTAATAAGGCCATGCATGACCTTCAAAATACAACTAAGTGCTCACATTGGTAATAAGAGTGTGAGGTTGATTGAACATTGTAATAAATTATATTTAATGAAATAAATGTTAACTTTTAAAGAAGCTTATTAAATTTGATAAGTTTTTTTGCATTCTTTCATGTAGTTTCTGTTGAAGATAGACAAAATATGATGAATAAATTAAGCAATCTTCTTTTCCTTTTCATATTGAAAAGGAAATTCTTATGAAAAGGAAATTATTATATCATTGGTATAATATTATAGACCATTGTGAATGTTCTATAAGCCTTCTATTCTCTACATATGCCCTCACATTCTTTAAAGATGATCATAATTATAGATCGAAACATCACTATTGTCTCAATTCCATTCTCAGCAATGAAATTTCATATCACCACTGAAGAATATTAGCAATTATATAGAACTTAGATGTTTTTAGTTGCTTTCACCTTTATCTGTAAGTAGCTGTCCTTAATAGTCATAGTTTGCTCTTTGTTGTTGTATAGGAGAGGCGAACTACATTTTATACTCGACTATGATTTCTATAGATTCTGACAGGCATAAAAGAGAAACAGCTGATTTGGGTTTGCCAAAGTTCCTTCAATTCCTCAGAGAAATCAGGAGGTGAAATCAACGAAATGTTAGGCCATCAAGAGGAAGCAGTTATCTCTTCGAATTTAAGATGAGATGATAGGTCTTTCAGCCTGAGGACCGCAGCTAGCATCAGTAATTAAATTGTCATAATGCAGGTCAAGAGAACTTTCAAAGCAGTTACTTGATTTTGTTTTACTATGAATTTGGAGCTCCAAACCTGAAGGAAGGTTTTTTTTTTTTTTATAATTTAATGACAAAGATATGTACTTTCCGTAAAATCTTTCTTGTGTACATTCTTATAAAACAGAAACATATATTTTTCCAAAATATTTAAATATTCAATATTAAGAGTTTCATTCTTCAATATTTATATATATATATATTAAAATGTCTGTTTTACCTAAGATGACATAAAACATTTTAATATACCTACATATAAGAATAAATGATAGAGGAAATTGCAAATACCCTGACTTAATCACTTTCTACTCAAGTAATATTCGTATGTACCAATATTTAAAAATTTTATATTAATAAAAGAAAAAATACATTTTAGCCGGTAGGTAGCATATATTTCCTATGAATTAAAAAATAGTTTATTAAATAGTAAATTATGAACGGTATAGACCAGAATATTAAAAAAACTTTTGTGTAAGAGGCAAAAAGTATTATGATTTAATAATTATTTGTGTCCTTATAGTCATATAAGGAATATTTTATATTTTAACATTCACTATCAATAGTAAAGAAAACTAATTATATACTCTTACTGCATCTACATATATCTTTTATTTATTTATTTATTTTTATTTATTTTCTTTTTACTATAAGAATAATTGTGTACATTCAGACTCTCACTCTGTCACCCCAGGTAGAGTGCAGTGACATCATCATGGCTCATTAGAACCTCTAAATCGTAGGATTAAGTGATCCTTCTGCCTCAACCTCACCAGTGGCTAGGACTACAGCATGATGTAATGGCCTTTAAATCTTTTTGATAGAGATGGGATCTTGCTCTTTCTCAGGCTGGTCTTGAACTCCAGAGCTCAAATGATCCTCCTGCCTTGGTCTTCCAGAGTCAGGATTATGGGCATGAGCCGTCACATCTCGCCCTAACACATATCTTTGTGATGCATGTGTTTTCAGATATGATGCTAAAATCAGATATTGAAATATACCACTGCCGGGAGAGGAGGTGCATGCAACACTTATTCTCTAGAATTTCATCATTGCTACGGACCAGTCCCTGCTGTGTGGTTGCCATTCTTCTCTATTGTGCATTGATTTTGTAATTAGGTGTATGTAATCCTTTCTCCCCCTTTAGACTCATATATTAACTAGGAGGCAGGACAGACGCCTGGCCATGTTAGATTATAGAATGCAAAACTGCGAGTAGCCCTACTCAGTTCACTTGATGAGGATGGCACACCAGCTGGATATCCTGAACCCTGAGCTGGATGCCTTTGGGGAATACCAACAGTGGGATGCATCTGGGTGTGTTCTGTGGGGACACAAGTGGGTCTTGTAGATGTTTGGTGGCTGGATGGGGAATCTCTGACAGAAGGCTAGATTTCCATCAAAGAGGAAAAATTGAAGGCTCTGGATCTCTCTGGATGCCTTGCATTTAAATGGTAACGTGTCAAATTCTTGTCAGTGGAATGTAATTAAGAATCAGATGTAGCTTTTCTAAGCCTTCACCCCTGCCCCCCCCTCCCCCCAGGCCTTGATTAAAAAGAAAAAACAAAAAACAAAACAGGCTGCAAGAGGGAAAGAGCTCAGTTTATCAAGTCAGAGATTGGAATAAAACCACATTCTCCAAAATTGGGAATTCTACTTTTTGGACTGTATATGAAAATAATTTGTTTAAAATGTTATGCATTTTGACATCATACCTTTAGTTGATCATTATTTTAACTAATGCAAATATATGTTTGGCATCTTAAAGTCAATTTTTTCAGAGAAAAAATGAACTTTTATTTTTTGGTGACTTTGAATTGACAATATGCTTGAGAGGACTATTTTTAGTTTTTGTCTTTAAATGGATGGCATATTTAATTTTTAAAACTATTTTTCATTTTTTATTGCATTAGTTAAGCTGTCAACTTTAGTAATGTCATCACAGACCTAACATTTTTCATGCTATCACCTTGTCCTGTAAATTATAGAGGACTCAGAGGGATCATTTGTCCCTCATATTCTTTTAAAAGCTATGTGTGGTTTTATAGAATGACATCTTTGCCATCTCCACTATTGGTACCACAGACCCCACTTTGGAGTAGTGTAAAGGTTGGGTAAGGGCTGCACTCACTTGGCAAGGGGTGGCGGGGGGATGGATGGATTGGGATGGGTGAGATGCAACACAAAGCAATGAGGTGGGGTGAGATAGAATTTCTATGTAATAGCACGGTCTCCTCTGGTGAGCAGGGAACAAAATTTCACAAGTTTTTGGACCACATTAGCCTAGATGACCTTTGTCAGTGCCCTCACCAGCAAGCAGGCTGGGATTGTAAACTCCCAGCTTGCAGGAGGTGGGCCTTCCCATATGTGTCCAGGAAAAAGGCCCTAAGCAACCTCCGCAGGTGCTATTTATTGAAAACACGCGCTCCTTCCCTGAGTCCTGCCCCTTCACTGGAGTTCCACAGCTGATCAATATCCAACTGCCAAAGTCTGATCATTAAGGTCCAGTGACTGCCACTTTGTCTCTGCAAGCCTGCTATCCAGGTTCCTACACATTTGGTGCATAGGTTGTTACATAGATCACTGTATATGTTGTTACATAAGCTGCTACATATCCTATTACATAGGTTGCTACATATTCTGTTACATAGGTTGCTACAACCATTCTTCTTCTTTTTTTTTTTTTTTGAGACAGGATCTTGCTCTGTTGCCCTGGATAGAGTGCTGTGGCATTATAGCTGACAGCAACCTCAAACTCCTGGGCTTCAGCAATCCTCTTGCCTCAGCCTCCTGAGTAGCTGGGAGTACAGGGGTGTGCCACCATGCCTGGCTAGTTTTATAATTTTTCAGTAGAGACGGGGTCTCATCCTTGCTCATGCTGGTCTGAAACTCCTGAGCTCAAGCAAGCCACCCATCTCAGCCTTCCAGAATACTAGGATTGCAGATATGAGCCACTGTGCCGGCCCGGATGATTGTTTTTGAGTAGAGAAATAATGTTAATCTGGCTAATTGCTTGCAAAGTTTTGGAATATAAGGATAAAATGTTGGCCAGGAATTTATGCTCTTTGTTTTCTTTCTTGCCTTATTACGTAGGCAGAGAAAGTTCAATTTAGCCAAATCCTTTTGCTCCTTATTATTTAGTCAGATTAGTCAAGATTTGCATTTTAACATTAATTCTTTGAATATGTAAACATATTTTTAAGTATGCAAAATTTTCTGTGGGATGTCTGGGTTCTGCTTCTAGTACCCAACATTTCTGAGTCAGTTTCTCTTGCCTAAAATCCTCATACTACTCTTTACTGATCCACAGTTCCCATAAGACTCCAGTGGGGCTGTTGTACTTAATTTCTCCTTCCCGAATTCAGATTCTCAGTGGGTGAGAACCTGAACAGGCAGGCTCATCTTGGTGCTCAGAATTTGTTGTCGCCTTGATTGCCTATTCTGAAGTCAATTAACTCAATCATGCATCCTGCCAACTCTCTATTCACCATCCTTGTATAACCAAGAGGTCATGCAAATAAAGGGTCATATCTTTTTGGGGTCCACTGTCTTTTAGGAGCAAAAAGTTGAAGCTTTAAATATTTTAGTGCTTTCCTCACACTGCCATGTAAACACATGGTCAGGGGTTGAATTCATTAAAATTCAGTTGTTCTCTAAGGCCACCTGGGATTGTTCATGTAGATCCACTCTTAGGCTGTTTTGAGATTGGTGGAGGAGAGAACTTGATATCTCTCTGGTGCAGAAGAGAATTGTGATATAGAACATAGGAAATATTCTGATGAATTTTCATGAATGCCCTAGTATCTTTTTTGTCTAGCTTTTTCAATATATATTTAGGATAAACTGTGGGCATCTTGTCATAAACTGAGAACAAAAAATCAATTATAACAATATTGTAGTTAATTAAAAGAGATCTTCACTCTGTCTTCTTTTAGTGTCAAGAGGTTCAAGTTGTTTAGGAGAGTGGGCTGCTCATCCTTGCCTGTGCTACCTGTCAGACTGGTAGGTATTCCTTTATATATACACAATGCCACAATGCCTTTGTGAATGGAACATTGTATCTAGAATGGGGGTTATGTTAACTTTCCTTACTGTGATATCATCTGCCTATTGGTAGGCAGCCATTCTAACCTGTAAAACTTGTAGCAATGGTTTCTTCATGCTTACAACTCAGGGTAACAATAACCTTGGGAAGGATGGAGACATTTCCTGTGAATTCTGTTAGAATACCCATTCATTTCCTCAGAATAATGCTCTTTAAACTTTTTATTACTTATGAAGAACATACTTGTTAAAGAAAATATGATTAACATAGAAAAATAAAAGGAAAGTTGTAAACTGTAATTCTCATAACAAAAGACATCTGTGTAACATTTAAGTATATTTTCTCTTATCAATGCATCTGTAATAGACATTTGCTTTTCTTATTGAACATCCAGCATCTGTGTCTAGGGAATCTTCAGCTTATAAGGCAGATCCTGCCTCTTATCTAATAAGCAGAAAATCCAAAACTAATTTACATACAGTCTTAGAGCTAAGGGTGAGTGCATTAGCCAGTTTGACACAACCACCCCGGGCTTTGGATTGAAATCTCCTAAAGCAAAGCAGCAGAGACACAGGAGAATCTACTGCAATTGTGGTGGTGCCGTGTAGTCCTAGCATTCAATTTCCAGAGCAGAAGAAACCACAATTCTAGCAGCATCATCAGGTTGATGAAAGTTTTGCACAGATTAAAGGTTTCCAAGTTAACAGTTCTTGTTGCAGTGTAGCTACTTTAAGGTTATGAAGTGGGATTGGTGTATTGACAGCGACTGTGTGACCCCCAAGTCTATTTTTCTAACTCCTGGAAGAGAATTTGCTAGTTGCTTAATATGTTTTCTAAAATTCATTTTAACAAAGATTACCTGGATGAGTTTATATTGCTTACAACTAAAACATTGAATCAGTGGATTATTTTTTATTATAAGAGGGCTGTCCAGAAAGTATCCAGCCACACACTATGAAAAGTAGTATTAAAAATGTCTGGATACCAGCCCTTATGTTGTTGGAATCCTATAACTTGCTTCTGAGCCTGGGGTAAATTCTGCTAATGGACTAGAATTTTCTGAAGGAAATTTTTAGGTACAATTTCAAGATTATGACCATAACAACAGAAAACATTAATAAAAAGTTCAGTCAAATTTATAAAGAAAGGAACTGATTATTCCATGTTTTGTAAGTTAGGTCTTGTTAAGGTCTTTCAACCTACTGTTTTTGTTTTGCTTGCTGATATAACGATTTTTTTCCTCCTTAGGGCTTAACAATGTAGGGTGTGGATACTTTCATTAGCCTTTTGCTCTATAAAATCCTTATTTCTTAAAAACAAGTTTATTGATATATAACTTATACATGTTTACAATGTTCAGTCCAGTGGTTTTTAGTATATTTACAGGGTTGTGCACCCAACACAATAATCTAATTTTAGGTCATTGTCATCAACCCCTAAAGAAATCTATTATCTGTTATCAGTGACTACCCTCTCCTCTCCTTCAGCACTGGATAACCAGGCAACCACATATCTACTTTCTTTCTCTCTAGATTTATTTACCTATTCTGTTCACTTTATATGACTGGAATCACAGCCTGTGGTTATTGTTTCTCTTTTGGTTGTAGCTATCCTAGGGGATATGAAGTGGGAGCTCATTGTGGTTTCGAGTTGCACTTCCCTAATTGCTCAAATGATTGTGGAGGTTGACAGGTCCCATGATCTGCTATCTGCTAGCTAGAGACCCAGAAAAGCTGGTGGTGTACAGTTGCCCCCACTTTATTTGTGGTTTTGATTTCCATATTTATGTATGTTAGGTGCATTTGGCTCATAATATTGGTTATGTTCTTTATTTCCTTATTGACCTTTGGATGTTCTGTCTACTACTGAAAAAAGGGGATACTGAAGTCTTCAACTATTACTGTAGTTCCCTGTTCCCTGTTCCCTCTTCATTTCTGTCAATTTGTGTTTTACCTGTTTTGAGGTTTTGTTGTTAAGTGCTTATATAGTTACAATTGTTATATCTTCCTGATGAATTGAGTCTTTAATTGATATGGAGTGTCCTTCTTTGACTCTTGTAATAGTTTTTGACTTAAAGTCTATTTTGTCTGTCAGTATGGCTTCCTCAGTTCTCTTTGTGCTACTATATTAAATGAAACATATTTCGTCCTACTTGCTTCTCTGGATCTAAAGTGAGAAATAGTGTAATTGGATCATTTCCCCCCTATTCCTTATGCCAGTCCCAGTTTTTTGTTTAGAGAGTTTAATCTATTGTAACCTCAATCTAACTTCGAGTGCCATTGACTTATGTTTAAAGAAGCTTTCTCAGAGTCCACATGAAAGGATGTTCCTGTTCCCCTTCCCTGTTCCTGAAAGAGACCTTGAGAGTAAAAAAACAAGATAAGTTAATGTGCATTTCAGTTAAAGGGTGCACCTGGTTTTTACAGATGAACAGCTGAATAAGTTTTTATTCTTTGTACTCTTATCATATAGACTATTTGCTGCCAGCTGGCTTATTATTATTATCAAGTGTAGGTGCAGAACTTAGTGTTGTTAAGAGTATATACGCTTGCAAGAAATAAAGTTAGGGGCTGCATGCCTGAGCGAGCTGCAGCCCTCTGCTCCTCTGTACATTCTGACTGCTGATTTTATCTCTGTGACGCTGACTCAAACTATTTCCAGCAACAATATTTTTATAATTAAAGCAATTACTGATAAGAAAGGGCTAATTTCAGCCATTTTATAACAGTTTTCTGTGTATATTTTATGCCATTTTGGGTCAACAGATATTAGAAACCTGAAAGACAAAAAAAAATCTTTTTAGATAATATAGAGATTTACACAGAGAGAAAGGAGTAACATTATGTAGTTTTGAGATAATAAAAAGGAGAAAGAGATATTGCTAGACTGTGAACTCAGAGGAGGGACCCTTCAATGCTGCTGTTTGAGCATTGAAGAAGGCACCATAATCTTCAGGTGAGGACATGTAGTGTGGTTGGTAATTTCATTGCCAAAGGTGTGCTGCTTAATTGATACTGGTTTTGGGGAGGGTACATGTAAAGCTAGTGCTGGGGATGTCAAAAGAAGAGGTAGTTGTCAACTGTTTGCTGCTGCTGTAATGTCACTGGCCAGAGCTGCTGGCCTTCATTCTGACTTCCCTCCAGTGCCTCCTTCTGGTTACTTTACTGAAAATCAACTTGAGAGAGGGCGTGGGAGAGGCTATTGCAAACAGCCCGTGTAGGAGATGATTGGAACTTGGATCAGGATTATAGCAGTTGATACAGTGTGAAGCAGTAGAGCACTGAATGTGTTTTAAGAGCTTGGAGGACTTCACAATACTTGGATGTGTGATAGGCTAGTATTACTTCCTTCTTTCTTTTCTCTTTTGTGTTGAGTTGGTAAGGGATGCTTGGCTTGTATCTGAGTGGGGTTGAGACACCAGATGAGGGAAGATGTCCCTGCAACTGGAGAAGTGTATGGGCATTGTGGGTCATTGCTCTGATGTAACATTGAAATGTCCCTGGTGACTCTTTTTCAGAACACTTGGGAGGAGATAGGGGTACCAGAATAGCATCAGGACTGCCATGGAAACCTTAAGAAATGCCCTGTTTTTCCTTCCTCATCCATTATCCTCTGACATTCTTGTTCCTCAACTTAAAAATTGCTATATTTCACTTCATCTTTTCCAAGAAGTGAGTGCAGTTTCACATCATCAAAGCTATTCTTCCTATTGATTGGCCATTTGTAACCCTGTTTTCCCTAATTCAGGGCTCAGAGCCAGATAGCAAATTCCTATAGCACTCATAAACAATCTATGAGATCTCGCAGGAACTCTGGAGACAGCCCAGGGCTAAATGCTAAAAAGGCAAATTTATGGAAGCCCAAAAAACTTTGGATGTGGGTGGAATGATAGGCAGAAGAGAGTTTCTCTAATTTTCTCTTATGCACGGAATAATATTAATAAAGAGGTTTTTCAATATTTATTTTTTGTTTGGCTGTATCCTATTCATGCCTGAGCTCATTTAAGCCTCATATCAACTCTCTGAAAAATTATTACTTTCCCTTTTTTACTGATGACTTATGTGAAGCTCAGAGCAGTAAATGTTTGTTTGAATTCCCCAACAGCTGTTGGTGGAACTTGCATTTAAATTCAAGTCTGTTAATTGGAATAGCCCAGATCCCACAGCTTAAAATGCTATGCTCCCACTCAGCTTGCACACCTTCCTCCCTGCATTCCAATTCATTTGTTCTCTCTACAGAATAGTTTTCTGTGTTTTGACAATTTTGCTCTCCTCTCTGAATCAAGCTAGCTTAGAAAAACCAGGCATTCATTCTTAACAGGAAGGAAGAAGCACAACGTAGTCTTTGAGGAATGATTTGGTATGTTTGAAAAAGATAACCAATAAGAAAATACTAAGACTTCTTTTATTTTTAACGTTATTTTTAATATTTTTAAAGAAAAAAATAGAAATGAAATCTGTCACGTTACCACATATGCAAAGGGTGTAAATTTATTAAACATATTCAGTATAATTACTATAACATGAAAGTATTTTATTTACTAGCTACAAACTTAGTACACATTTACTTCTTATGCACACAGATTTTCACAAATAGTTATCAAACCACACAATTAATGACTTTTTATGGCCCTATTGGATTTTATTCTTGATTCCTGCTTGGCCCTGAGGGAGCCTGTTTAAACCTTATTTTTCTACATGGTCAGTGTCATGCTTGATTTTCTTAACTTTTGGCACGCTATCAATGATAAGTGGGAACTCCAATTGTTACTGTTAGGAGTGTAAGAAATTGTAATTCTCCTGACTTTGTCTTTGAGGGAATAATAATTACCAGGTGCTAATCAGAAATTTTCAGAGGAAATTCTGCATTAACAAAAATTAAATTCAAATTTGGAGCTGACCAGCATTGTTTCCTTATGTTTGTGTTTCACAGGTTACTATTAGACTTCTTGGAATTCTTTGTGTGCTCTGTAAGGGTGGAAGTCACTCTGAGGTTTGGTTAGATCTCTGTTTCCAAGCAATTGGTAGGATCTGGAAAGGAATATGAATTCAGCTCCTGGGTCAAAAATGTCACCATCATGAGGTTGGTAGATGAAATAATGTAGCAGTATACTGAACTTGCCAAAAAAAAGAAAAAGTTAGATTGTACGAGTCAAGTTTGCTTTCATTTTTTTTTCCATATAGATAAGTTCAATATCTTACATTTTGCCCAGATGCAAAATCATGAAAATAAAATGTTTATTTTTTTATTTACTTTTGTCTTTTTTAAAAGCGTATGCTTTAAAAGACGCAAGACTTGGATTTTTTCAGATTTCTCTCAAAATATTTTGGATTTCTCTGGTCCTAATCAAAATCTACAAAAACTTGAATGCTTTAACCATCTGTCTAGTATTCTGAGCCAGTGTTTGCCTGCTAACAAGGAAAAAGATCCACATTGAACTTTAACACCAGAAGATAAAGGGGATTTTGAAGACAAATCCTTTCAAACCCTAGCAAATGTGAAAACACTGGCAAAACTTTATTTACAATAAGCCCCACTGAAGCTGATTTCCGTTTGCAACATTCTATAATTCTCACTGTCAAAATGCAGAGAAAAGAGCTAAAATCTTCCCTCTTTCATATTTGACTCTTATTTTATATTGTTGTCTAAATTTTTAAACTTATAAAAATCTGTCTATAAATTTTGGATTAAGAGCCATCATTATTGAGTGAATGATGTCACTTTTTCTTAAACAGCACTAAAAATAAACTATTTGGACCTCAGGCATTTCTTTCATATTGGAAGTGATGATGCTAGGTGAGTAAATCAGCAATAAATCTACTAAGAACTATAGTCCTGAACTAAACGAACAAAGCAAGTATTTGGGGTGAAATTTGTCCTAAAACGAACAAAGCAACTAATTAGGGTGAAGTTTGTCCTTATAAGTGTTTTTACCAAATTCTACCAAATTTCCTTACCATGTGGGGAGGCCAGGAGCATTGTTTTTCGAATGTCCTCTGGGTGACGGTAACTGCACTAAATTTGAGGGCCCATCTTTATGTTCATATTCTATAGCTGAATGTGGTCTCATAATGTCTAGGACATTAATTAATGCTAGTATCGTATCATTCATAAATTTAAGAAGAAAATAATGCCTGTTTTTACATGTTAGGATTTTTCCTGACACTTTTACATTGTATGATAAGCGTTTACATTTTTGAGAATGAATATTCAAAAGCATATTCCACCAATCAGATATGAAATAAAAATGCATTTGCTTATCTAAAACATGCACACAGGCGTCATAGCTGCATTGAGCTGTTTGTGGCAACCTTGTAATGATCACTTACTATTTCAATATTTAAATTTTAATTTTAATTCTATGAAGTTGTCACATTCTCTAAATTGTATGTATCTTCACACTTACATGTGTTTGTAGGAGTTTATGGGGTGTCACCAGATGAAATTCAGCTCAAACACATATGGTTAGGTTGTTCAGACTTTTAAAACTTTGTAATAACTGTATGGTTCAGAAAAAATGAGGTGGATTGGGAAATTAATGGAATAATAGACCATGACTTGCCATTGAAAAGTTGCTTTTAGATTGTTCTTCAAAAACTATTTGGCTCTCCTATTGATGAAGGCATAACAATCAAGCAAGGTGTTCGAGGAAATCATTTTAGAGAGACGGCTTTAAGAATTTAACCATTTAAAGAAGTTTGTACTACAAAACCACATTTTCAGAAGGTTTCTGCTTTCTTGAGCAGCACTGATAGTATCTCTAAGTCAAGGTGATTTATAAACATTGAAGTCTGGAAAGTAAATTTTATGCTTAAAGTGTTCTGTGATCTGTTATATGTCTCTGAAATGTGCAGGGACATTTTTTTCTTCTGGTAAAATAAATGCTTTTAGGACTATTGCCATGTTTCCTTTTGGTGAGACTTCTGAATTATCTGAGTCAGGAGAAGGTCTGTCTGCGGAAGGCCGTGTGTTAGTTAGACTCACCCTCTTGCTCACCTGGAATTAGTTCGTTCACACATCTCCAAACTATCGTACAGGTTTTTTTCTAACAGTTGGTACACATTTCTACACATTACCTGATTTACCTACATACTCTGCATATTGGTATTTTTCAACCACATTTTGTTTTGTATCACTTATGACTCTTTTCTCTATGGATCTGCATTTGAATATATTTTCTGATACTTTCCCCTCGTGTTTATTTCTTTTTCAATGAGGGGAGAGGGAGAGGACAGTATAGAGTTGATAAAGTGGATATCCACCTTAAACTTTTTGCTTGGGTTAAAAGAAAAAAAAATCTTTCTTTGGAGCTAGGAGATACCCCTGTCTACCTCAAAATTATGAATTACAACCTTAAAAAACTTAAAAAAAAATAAAGGTTTTTTTTTTTGCCCAAAGACTGATAGCCAGTTTCAGAGACAAACAAGATTCTCCCCTTCTTTATAGGAATGCATCTGTAGTGTTTTATAATATACCTATTTAAAAAAAATTGTGAAAAATAAAGGGGATCATGGGAATTTTTTTGTCTTTTTGACATCCTGACTTTGATTATTTCCCAGCCTAGCATTTAAAAATATGTAATGCTCAAAAAGTGGGTGAGTTTTTTTCCTTTGCAATCACTTTCTCAGGAAAAATAATAAAGAGAATTACCCGTATACCTGCCTAATGATATAAGTAGATTTTCTTTTCAGTTAAATGTCTTGGAATAAATCTTTAAATCTTTTCCTACAAAATGAGTTTTCTTGACCAAAGATGTTTATTAATTCCTACCTCTTGTGGCTAATATTTGCTACTCTGGTAGGAAAATGGATCTTTTAATAATTTTCTGTCTTGTAGCTATAGATGAAAAAGTTCATTTTGTACAGATTGTATTTCTCTTTACTCACACTATTGTATTTCAAAGCTTTTCAATCTTTTGGGGAAATTAGATAACATTTTAGTGTCACAATTATATATTGCAAATTTTAAATGAGATTAACTGGACACTTTATAAGCCTTTTTCAAATGAATTTTTGTATGTGTATAATAGTTTAGTGTTTTCAAGAAACACATTTAAAGCCCGTCTTATTTTGGGGGGTGGGTATCGCGTATTAGTGCCTTCATCACGTTTATACCCTGTCTGCTGCCTTTCTCAATTTAAGCATAGCTGCCTAAAACATTGACTTCTGTTTCCAGAACAAATGTAGGATGGGACTGATAAACAGGGGGATGGGGCCCTAAGGTGGCACCATGGTGGCTGTACACTAACTTATCCCCTCAGGAAATGGATTTAAGAATATTCATCCACAGAGGTATAGGGAGAGCTTATGAAACTTGAAGTGGTGGAAGCAGATTTGGAATTCCTGCTGGAGCAGCCATTGAAGCTTGGGTCTCCTGGAATGGCCCTTTTCTTCCGACTGGACTTGGCATGGTCTGCATCGTTAGCGTCAAACACCACTGTCATGGACTCCATCCTGGTCACTGTGTACAGGCTGCTTTGCCGAGTTGGATGGAATCTGGTGGTTTTGAGCTCTAGTTCATCATAGCTAGAAACTTTGATGAAAGGACACCAGCGAAATGCTCTCTTAAAGCCAGCTCGAAATCTGAGGAGAAACAGCCACAGAAAGAAGTCAGATTTTCAAGCACGCATTTTCTTACACTGCCATAGAACACCTGCGTAAAGCAGAAATGACAATTCAGTTTCTAATTTGATTTCAAGTCAAATGCTTAGAATTTGTGCCATAGTGTTGGCATTTGTCCTTTACATTCTTGTTGTGTGAATTAAATCTTAATTTCCCATAAATTAGAAGTCATTAAATAGCAAAAGTATAACACCAGGTAATTTACATGCCAAAGAAACAGTGTACTTTTCTGCAATAATTTTGTACATTTACATAAGTCTAATTTAATTAGGCTGGCCTGTTAAGACACTTAAAAATGACATTTCAAAATAGCTTCTTTCAGAAATAATTACGAATTTATAAATTTAAGTCTTATTTATTTAATGTTAGAACTAATTGCTAATCTCGACTGTTTTTATATGATCTCTATAGATGTGAAAAATCCTTAACTGTGTAAACCATTAAATGAAGTTGATTACCAGCAGATGTACTGAATCGAGATATGGCTTATGCAATTAGTGCAAAATGTTAAGAGTTAATTAAGTATTTAACAAACTGAAGGCTCAGTGTGATACAGTCCCAACTGAGAAGGGAGCTTAGCATTTAGCTCCTGTAGTTACTTACAAGTCCTATTTCTACTCATGCACAAAACATGTTGGCTTATTAGGGGATTTATCAGCCTTATGAAATTTAACTATTCCCCTCTATGTGGGAACAAACAACCAAAGTGTTTTTAATTGGAAACCACATCTTCCCTTTTTTTCTAGTCTTAAATTGGACTGAGCATATTCCTACTTTTTATTTTTTAACTTTATAAACATTTTTCCCCTAACGGCTGCACAAGCCACCCCGTGAAGGCTGTCCTCTTTCTCACCCCACCTCATTATGCAGGAAGGATTGAGGTGCTCCTCCTCATTACTTATCTTTACAAAATCGTTCACTTTGAAGAAGTCCATCTACAATATATCCATTTAGATGGAGACCACTCATATTTGCCATCTTCCATCCTATAGACATTATTTATAAATTTTTAGGAAGTATCTTCATTTGCTTGAGGATTTGAGCATATTTTCAACCATTAGGGCATTTCTTTTTCTTTGGCAGGTAAAATTCTGTAGGATTTGGAGGAAGAAGATGGCCCATATTAATATTGCCCAGTTAGAACCTCGAATAACATTTTCTGGACATGTGATTGTTCAGATGGGATGTTTTATAAAGGAGGGAGAATATTTAAGAAGTGAAGCTTTGTCCTCCTTTCAGTATGTTTTCCCTTCCTCCTGTATTTTAAATTCGCATCATGAAGATGGAATGACCTTTTGTATTTCCAGATAAGGCAAGTATTGCGAGGAACTTGGATTTGGTCGTTTTGTTTTTACCTCTTATTCAAACAGCAGTAGATGATGGGATTGTACATGGTGGAGCTCATTGCCAGCCAGAAGCTGCCCAGGTACACCTGCTGGATGTATTTCCATCTATTTAATTGTTGATAGATTGCAGTGAGAATGAAGTAAATATGATAGGGCAGCCAGCAGATGGCAAATGTCATCACGACAATAATCATCATTTTTACAACCTAGAAAGAAAAAAAAAGGAAGTCATTTCTGGTGAATTTATACAGGTCATTAAATATAATAGTTCCAATAGCTTACTGCAGTTCATACTTTGCTGCCAATTCAGTTAAATACACAGCATGCCTAAGAAATAGCCAGTATATTAAATAATGGCAAAGCAATATAGGGACAGTCACCTATGGTAAGTCTCAGGAAGTAAGTTAGTGCTACCCATCTCCTCCGCCCTGAGGGGGTGGGAACACTAACACAAACATAGACAAATATATTTTAATTGTCTGGAATAAAATGTGCTGATGAAGACCCAGTGAGCCTGAGGGAGAGCGAGGAAAGAGCTGGGATGTGGCCGTGTGCCTTCACTGCACAAGAATGAAGCCGGTAAGCCTACGGAAACTCACTGCTAATTCACTGTAGAGATGTATATGCCAGGCTGCGAAGGCTGAGCTGCTTCTCAGTATTCATTATAGCCTGAATAAAGCTTCAGACTCTCCAGACTTCCTTAATATCATGCTCACTAGGCAACCTTATGAATATTAATTTGGTCTCCCTTGTCATCTTATATTAGGGAAGGTTTTCCCAAAGAATGATTACAAATGTTCAATTAACCCAAGAAAAAGTTACTAACTTTGCATTTGTAAATAAGCAATCGGCTTAAACAACTGTTTTATACATCAGGTCTCTTATGAGTTTGGTAAGCATAGGTCATTTCTACCTTTTGGAATCTTAATATCCTAACCAAAGTAGAAAATCAACCTCTATTTCTCCTCTGCTGGGCCCTAAATTCCTGAAAGACAGAGAGAATGTCTCAATTATTTTAATGTTTTTTATTTTTATTTTTTTGAGACAGAGTCTCACTTTGTTGCCCTTGATAGAGTGCTGTACCATCATAGCTCACAGCAACCTCAGACTCTTGGGCTCAAGTGATTATCTTGCCTCAGCCTCCCGAGTAGCTGGGAATAAAGGTGCCTGCCACAATGTCTGGCTATTTTTAGAGACAAGGTCTCAATCTGGATCAGGCTGGTCTTGAACCCATGAGCTCAGGCAATCCATCTGCCTCGGCCTCCCAGAGTTGCAAGGGTTACTACTGTGAGCCATAGCACCCAGCCTTCAATTATTTTAATACTCCCAGGATCTGGCACAGTCCCTGCTATATAGCTGGAAATAGAGAAATACAGAATGAATGAATAATTGAATGGGAGATGTTTTTTGTGTCTCAGAAAAAAATAAAGTCTACCTTTGCGTTTATCAGAAAGGCAACATCAAAGGAAATAGTGAGCAGCTTGTATGTAAAAGGAAATTCACATAATAGTCTCTGATTATCTCATTTAATATTTCTTGTCATTATTCTGCCTGGTCTATTTGTTTACACTTCTTTTGGAAATTTGGAAATAGCCAAAATTGTTTAGAATAGCTAAATTAAAAAAATAGAGTTGAGGCTTGCCTATAGTCAAGTTAATACAAAGCAGGGAAAGTCCTGACCCGATGTCCTGTGAGGAATCTTAGAATTAGGAAAACACGACATTTATAAAATAGACTTAGCATTCGCCTGCAAGTTTTGGATTCAGATGAAAATTGACAAAATTGAGTCATCATACTAGAAATAGACATAGCACGAAATAGATCAATGTGGAAGGCAGAGCTCTCCTAAGGGCCTAATCACTGCACCGTCCAGGTGACCAGCAATGGGCTGCTGGAAAATTGCCATCAGAGTTGAAAATTCAGGTCAATAGCTCACACATGTCACCACTGGCAGCACTACATAAAGTATTATGATTTTCTTAGTGTTTTTCGAATTGTATTGTTCTGAAGAATTGCATTAAAGTTTGCGCATTTTTTCTGATATGTCTGACTCATATATTTGTGACATACAAGTTAAAAACCATGCTATAATTTACATTTTTGCCTATTTTACATATTTAACAACTTACTGTCTTTCAACTGCACATTGGAAAACTGAGACAAAGACCAAAAGATTTGACCACTGTGATTCATAGAACTAAGTAAGGTGTTTAAAACCGAAACTTTTAGGTCCTTTTTAATTTCTCCATACAATTAAAAAAGCTATTGAATACCTCTTAGGTCTAGAAAATAATAGCGGAGAAAAAATGGTGTGGAACCCATTCCTTAGTCCCAAACTTAAAACAATGAAAAAAACAGAAAATTTTATAAAAATGCTTGCATTGAAACGTGGTAAATAGGAGCATGTGCCAATTAAATTAAAAATGTTTATGAGAATGTAAGGGTTTACTGGACTGAAGAATGATTCAATGCATGTGTGCTACTGTGGGCTCAGGGGATATGAGGCTGAATGAAATGGGTTCAACTGTTTTCATTCTTAAATATGTGACTCTCCTACCATTCCCGAGCACTGCTCTGATTGGTCTCCCTGGCTCCTCCCTGTACCTCCAGGATTCCTTTGACAATGATTTCCATCGCCTAACTCCCTCAGCTCCTTGAAGCCGTGGTACAGGTGGCATTTTTTTCTATGAATCCTATGCTGACCGACTTATTTAACATTGCAGACTGCGCTTGCCGCACTCCCAGAACCGGAGCTTGCTCTTTAATTTCAGTCTGTTCTGTTTATTCCTTACTGTGTCTCTTCACACTGGAATATAAAACAGCAAGAATTTTCAGCTCATTTTGTTCATGTGTGTCTAGAAGGGACTTCACACATAACAGGTACTGACAAATTTCTTGAATAAGTGAAAGTACTGAGTAATGTCCACAATTTTACTCAGGCATTAACTACTGGCATCGTTTGTCTTCCAAGTTCAAAGTGGACATGTCCCTATAAAAGGAGCGTGTCATTTTCTGCCATCCCCCTTTTCAAGGCAAACACATGCAGACAAAGAGGAGGAGTGTAAAAACAACACACCCATATTTGTTGTGAGTGCACGAAAGCTTTAAATTTCATTCTGAATAAATGTTAAGAAAAATACCTATGAGACTATGAAAGTGGAGCTTATTTGAATCCTTTCTGACAACCTGATCACGAACCCCCACTAAAGCTAGGTCTTTTAAAGTGACTTTTAACTGTCAACATGGGAGGTCCAGATAAACAAACGCAGAATGAAAAGGCATGTGGAGAATGGAGCAGGGATTTTAGGTAACTTCTAACTCACATGTTCAGAGTCCTTAGGACCGTGTTGTAAAAGATTTATAAATGTATTAAAAATTCTTTAGAAGGAGTTTGAAAGACCCTTAGCAAAGGAGTTCTTTAAGTTGAAAGAACTGCTATAATATAATTCCTTTACTTATTTCTATGCCATACTGCTACCTTGACTCTTGGCTCACAAAATACTGTTGACTTATTTCAGATGTTGAACTCTCGGGAACCTAGTTATGATGTGAATGCAAAAGTAGGCTCTTGGGTGGGAGAAACTGTCTTGCTTTCTAAAATGCTGAAATCACAAAATTGTAATCTTTTCCATAAAATGATAGGAAAGGAGCTCTTGGCAGCACAAAGCTTGCGTGATGATGGGTGTGCAAATGCGGTGGGCACTTATCACTGAGGTGCGTGGCGGGACAATGGCACTAGCAGAGACAGGCTGTGAATGCTGAAGGAAAGGAAATTGGCTGGTAGAATTCTTGAAATGCCTGAGATTTTTCAGCGAGATGAGAGTATGGGATGGAGAGGATTCAAATCTTTCATGTCTTCAAAAATGTTATTGTAAGTTGATATAAAGGCTGATTGATGTTTGGTATTTCACAAAACTGAAAGACATTGTGTTTCTAAGGCACTGGGAGTTATTTTCCATGGCAGCATGTGGGGTTTGGCCACCCATTGTCCCTAGTGCAGGAACTTATAAGCTGGAGAAAGGAGGGAAGTGGGGGCAAGTCATGGAGCTCTTAAAGCTATGATGTCTATTTTTAGATGTTAAAAATGTACTTTGAGCATACAGGCAGGATGGGAATGCCTGGCCTATGTTAGTGACAATAAGCTTTGGGTACTTTTCCTTCATGTATCAAAGGAGAAAATAAACTTTTCATTTTATATCCTGGACAGGTTATACTGAAATGCCTACAGCTGTTCTTATCTATCACATTAAATTATCCTAGGGCGAATGACTTTGAGGTTTACATTGCAACAAAATTAGTACAGGAATTAAATAAACTACTGCTAACCATTTACAAAAATCTAGGTATCATATTTTTCAGTAAAGGATTTATTTATTCTTTTTAAATGTCTGAGATAAAAATGATTGGTACTGTGGGACAGAAAACTTCTTGTTTCAGAGCGCATTTTTAAAGAACCATCCTGTGGATCAAACCCTGCCACTCGTCCCTATTTTTCCTCTGTTCCGTTTTCTCAAATGGATCATGACATTTCTTTAAGTAGAAATCACAGACGAGCCTATTCTAAGCACCAACCAGCAGACTAATATAACAAATTTCAAGAATAAGATATACATATTTTAATGAAAAGCATTAAAATTTATGGTTCTACTTCATGGGCTACTGAGGTTTGGCTTTTTGTGCTTCAGTTTGGAAGATGATGCTTAAGAATTTCAGTCACAAGGGAGGAAATAAGAACTTAGTAACACCTGTGAAAATAGCACAGGACGGCTCAGAAGACAAATGGAATTTTGCTGGCAATTTCAGGATTGGGTGGGGATGTAGACATATTATCTAAGTGTCATCCAAGACATTGGGTGCTGTTGCCAGATCCAGCTCACACAGACATTCAGTTAACGTCAATCTACAGAATTGCCTGTAAGAAATTGTTAAGACATGCACATGTGTGCAAATACGGAAAATATTTGTGTGTATGTGTGTGTACTCTACTTCTTCACATTTCATTGGTAACATTTTATTTTTACTGTAATTTTTTTTTTGTGTGTGTCGTCTTTGGCTGGGGCTGGGTTTGAACCCGCCACCTATACAGGGCTGGCACCCTACTCTTTGAGCCAGAGGCACCACCCAATTTTTAATGTAATTTTACTTTTTTATTGGAAACTTGGTCACTCAGAGCATTGGAAAATGATGAATGATCTGAAACCAAAGAGTCGAATGCAGCCACAAAGAGGAAGAAAAGATTGATGGCATTAGCAAAGTTAAGTACATTAAGACAGAAGGAATAAAGATTGACTTTATGGGATAACGCAGAGAAAGAAAAACTTCGAGTGGCTTGTGTCCCCAGTAGATTCAGTATGTTAAAGTTCAGGCTCAGCCCCTGTAGCTCAAGCGGCTAGGGCGCCAGCCATATAAACTGGAGCTGGTGGGTTCAAACCCACCCTGGGCCTGCCAAACAATGGTGACAAGTATAACCAAAAAATAGCCAGGCATTGTGGCAGCCGCCTGTAATCCCAGTTACTTGGGAGGCTGAAGGCTGAGGCAAGAGGATGACTTAAGCCCAAGAGTTGGAGGTTGCTGTGAGCTGTGACACCACAGCACTCTACCCAGGGTGACAGCTTGAGGCTATGTCTCAAATAAATAAATAAAAAAAATAAAATAAAAATAAAAAAAATGTTGAAGTTCTAACTCCCAAAACAAAAAGATGTGACTATATTTAGAGATGGGTCTTACATTGAGGTTAGTAGGGTGAACTCTAAATCAATATGACTGGTTTCCTGACAAGAAAGAGGGATTATAATGTAGACATACAAAGGGAAGTCATGTGAAGACGCAGGAGGAAAGACAGCCGTCTGTAGGCTAAGGAGAGATGCCTTGGAAGAAACCACCCCTGCTGCCACTTTATCTTGGACTTTTAGCTTTCAGAATAGTCAGAAAGTAAACTCCTACTGTTTAAGCCACCCAGCCTGTGACACTTTGTATTGGCATCCTTAACAGTAAAATCGAACTGGGTGCGGTGGCTCATGCTTGCAATCCTAGCACTCTGGGAGACTGAGGTGGGTTAATTGCTTGAACTCAGGAGTTCAAGACCAGCCTGTGCAAGAGAGAGACCCTATCTCTACTAAAAGTAGAAAAGTTAGCTGGGCATTGTGACAGGTGTCTGCAGTCCCAGCTACTTGGGAGGCTGGGGCAAGAGGATTGCTCAAGCCCAGAGTTTGAGGGTACTGTGAGCTACAGTACTCTACCCAGGGTGACAGAGTGAGACTCTCAGAAAACAAACAAACAAAAACCAAACAAACAAATAAACCCCAAAAAGTAAAATCAATTTTGCCAATGGGATATGGGGTGCTGCTGTAACAAATATCTAAACATGTGAAGGCAGCTGTGGAACTAGATATAATAGCCCAGATCTCTACCTTGAAGAGATTGGGTAGAAAGATGGACATTTTTTTCTGGTGAGAGCTCAGAAAGGAAAGAGGAGAGCATGGAGGAAGAGTTTACAGTCTTGGAGATGCACACGTTGACAGAAATATGAACATTCATGTGCGTCAGAGGAGGCCTTAGATGCAAATGAAGAATAGGAGCTTCAGAGGGGGGTCTTAGATGCAAAGGAAGGGCAGGTTATTGGACACTGGAGAAATGCAGTTTTTGATATAAAACAAGAAAGAACTTGAACAAATTGTGTTCTAATATTTTGTGTAAAGTAGAACATGTAAGTGATGAATGTGTATAGTTCGCTGAGATTTCCAAGCAAAATGTTGAAGGCATGGCCTGTTTTTTTCCTTGCTTCCTTTAGGAAAAAGTGAGAGGAGAGATAAATTGAATAAGAAATTATTAAGCAAAAAGAAACCAGAACTTCAAGATTTGAAAAATTCTTAGCTTATCTATATTGTAAAAAATGAGACAAACGAGAAAACATGTTCTGGAAGGAAGACTAAGGGAATGGACAGTCACTTGCTGAAGAGTCACAGGCATGCAATAAGAGGGTCAGATCAGGTGCCCGGCAGAAGGCAGGGATAGAGGTGGGGGATACTTGCAAAAGCTCTGCCGGTTTCAGACTAAAGGGGACAGGACCATGAAGAACTGAAGGAAGGAGGCCAGACTTCTCTGCTTCTACAGGACGGGCCAAAGGAGCCATCCAGCTGCAAGCATATTATCCTTCAAGAAAAGAGATCAGTCCTCTGATGGTAGTTCAGAGGTTGGCAGGGATGCCAAAATTTAATGGAACTTGCCCTGGTAAATTTTCTGACTTGCTGAGAACCCATCACACCTTTTTTCTTTCTGATTCCTCCCTTTAGGAAGGGGGATGTCTTTCTATATCTTTCCCACCACTGTAATTTTGGAAGCAGGTAACTTGTCTGGTTTCAAAGGTTCACAGCTGCAGAGGAATTTAGCTTCAGGATAAATCATACCTCCAGTCTCACTCAGACCTCAGTTAGATAATGATTATAAATGAACTCCTTGAACTTAGAGTTGATGCTAATGGGTTTGGAGTTTTGGGGCTCTTGAGATGAGGTGACCATGTTATGTTGTGGGTCAGAAGGACAGGGCTTTTGGAGAAACAGTGGCAGAGAATTAAATTGTAACATCTTAAAATTCATATGTTGAAGTCTTAATCCTCAATACCTCAGCATATGATTGCCTTTGAACATAAAGTCTTTTAAGGAGGTAATTAAATTAAGATGCAGTTACTAGGGTAAGCCCGAACGCAATATAATGGGTCTATTTGCAAAGAGAAGAGAGCAGCGCACTGACATGTGGAGAGAAGACTGGGAAGACAGGGGTCACAGACATCCAACAAAGGAAGAGGCTTCAGGAGAAACCAGCCCCACAGACACATTGATCTCAGACTTCCAACCTTTGGAATTGTGAACCAGTAAACTGTTGTTTAAGCCACTCAATTTATGGTATTTGTTAAGGCAGCCTGAGCAGATGTCTCAAATACAAGGCTTGAGGTTTTGCGGATAGTGTATCACAGGGCTTGATTCCTGCAAAGTAAGAAGCATATTACTGTGCGTGGTTTCAGCGAACATGGACATTTCCAGAGTGGTCTGGATTCCCTGTGGAACGGCTTTCTGTGACATAGGGCAGTAGTCCCCAACCTTTTTGGCACCAGGAACCTATTTAATGGAAGACAATTCTTCCCTGGGGGGAGTGGTGGTGGTGATTTTGATATGAGTCTGCAAATAATCAATTTATTATGGTCTCTGTGCAGTCAAACTTCTCTGCTATTGATAATCTGTATTTGTACTCATTCCCCAGTGCCTCGGCTCCACTTCAGATCACCAGCCATTAGATTAGATTCTCATAAGGAGCATACAACCTAGAGTCCTCACATGGACAGTTTACAGTACGGGTCGCTCTACTCTGGGAACCTAATACCCCCTCCCCCCCATATCACAGGAGGTGGAGTTCAGGTGTTGAGGCCAGCGGTGGGGAGGGGCTGTAAGTACCGTGAAGCTCTGCTCCCTTGCCTGCTGCTCACTTACCAACTGCTATAGGCATAGGGCCTAGATCCTAACAGGCTGGGGACCGCAGGTGTAAGGGATAGATCAGGCCTCCATTCCTTTAGCTGAGCCTCTCAGATTATATGTGATTTTCCTCACAAGCACTATTTTTTATGCTAATTCCCTTGCAGTGGAAAGAATGACAAGGACAAAGAAATCATGCTTGCGGAGTGAGGTGATAAATTAGTCTTGGTTTTTATATAATTCAAAAATTCAACTGAATCTGTCACTTGAACTTAGACTGAAGAGTGGTCCCTTTGATTAAAGCAAAAGGCTTTCTGTTATCATACTGAGGTATTCACCTCTAAAGGAGTAGAGTGGATCTGACTTGTTTCTGGAGGAAGAGAATTAAATAGAAAATATTCAGGAAATGATGTCTACACTTCTGTGAAACAATAGAAGTAGTGGTGTATTCACCAATTATTTCGGGTATCCAAATAATCAAGACCAATTTCAACAAGAATTTTTCAGAAGAAATTCTCACATATAATGAACATTGGGGCCAATTCACATTTTTTTATTTCAATAGATTTAGGGGGTACAAGTTGGATTCTGCTACACACACATGTATAGTGATGAAGTCTGGGCTTTTGGTGTATCCATCACTTGAATAGTGTACATTGAACCTAATGTACACTATTGATGTAATTTTTCATCCCTCATGCCCTCCCTGCTTCCCTCTTAAGTATCCAATGCCCACTATACCATTCTATGTGTCCTTGTGTAGTCATAGCTTAGCTCACTTATAGCTCCTACTTATACAATTTTTATTTTTCTGTTCCTGAGTTACTTAGGATAATAGCCTCCAGTTCTGTCCAAGTTGCTATACAAGGGGTTATTTCAGTCTTTCTCCTGGCTGAGTAGGACTTCACAGTGTGGGTGTGTGTATCTTTATCTGATCATTCCGATCATTGGTTGGTGGACACTTATGTTGATTCCGTACTTTTGCAATTGTGAATTGTGCTGCAATAAACATATGAGTACATGTATCTTTGTTCTTTTCCTTTGGATAGATACCTAGCAGTAGGAGTGCAGGATCAAACGGTAGGTTTACTTTTAGTCCTTTGAGAAATCTCCATGTTGATCTTCATGGAGGTTGTACTAATTTACTTTCCAACCTAAAATGTATAATTGATGTTTTTGAGGAATCTTAGAAAAGGAAGGAATGTAAATGTTTTTAAAGATGTTTGCCTTAAAGTTATACATCTAGCAAATCAGCACAAAAATGCAACATATACTTTTCACAATGTGTAGACAAATATATAAAATACTAATTCATAATAAACTATAAGAAAGTAGTCTTGTAATGAGAATGAAGTGTGGAATATCTTAGTAGTTTGGAACATTTATCTCCTGCTCTTCAGTTTGGAGATAGGCTGAGATATTACATTGTAGCTTGACTATAGTAGAGTTCTTCCTGTAAATTAAATTCTAGGAGGGATAGCAGTGTTTTCAAATTTCGGATTTTCATCCTATGTTCTATTAAAACTTTCTCATCCTATTTACCAAACATCTATTTCTAGTTTTTTTTTTTCAGACAGAGTCTCACTTTAGCATTCTCAGTAGGGTGCTGTGGTACCATAGCACACAACAACCTCAAACTCTTGGGCGTAACTGATTTTCTTGCCTCAACCTCCCAAGTAGCTGGGACTACAGGTATCTGCCTCAAGGCCTAGCTATTTTTAGAGACAAGGTCTTTCTCTGGCTCAGGTTGGTCTTGAACTTGTGAGCCTCGGCCTCCCAGAGTGCTAGGATTACAGGTGGGAGCCAGGGTATCTGGCCTCAAACATCTATTTCTATTATCTTTTTTTCTAACTATCTTTCTCTGACCAATTTCTGTTGATACAGATCCTATGTTACAGAATGCAATGCCAAGCACTTTGGAGTGTTTCACCCTATACATCAGGAAGGTTGTCCTAACACTCATTTTGAGAATCACCAAATTAAAATCATACTGATAATTACTTTGACCTTTGAGAGAGGCAAGGTCAAAGGTCACCCTTAAGGGCAAGGACTGATGGAGGGGTTGGTGGGGTTGTAGCCATATTTTATTTTAGTAAAAGGCTTAGTAATTTTTATATTTATTATAAAAAACTTTCAAATATATTCACTTATTTATATTTCATGAGAAACCTTTGATCATACATATCACTGCAATTTAAGTGATTTAGTTTTAAATCCCTCTCCATACAGTATAGAAATTGGATGGATGAGGGACTTGAAACTAAATCACTTAAATTGCATTGATTTCTCAAGTTGCCAAAGGTGAGCTCAGGGCTAGGATTACTGAATCTCTTAATTTCTCATTTGGTAAGACTCATCTTGTACACACCCTGCTTCTCAAATGCTATTTCACCCTTAGAGATAGCACTTCCAATGTAGTCTCCTTCATAAAATCTTTCCCCAGACTGATATAATCAACAGCATTCCCCATGCTTTCTTCTAGCATTTTTTAAAAATTAAATCATAGCTGTGTACATTAATGCGATCACAGGGTACAGTGTGGTGTTTTCATATACATTTTGAAATACTCTCATCAAACTGGTTAACATAGCCTTCATGTCATTTTCTTAGTTATTAAGACATTCCTACTCTGCTTTAGAAAGATTCACTTGTACCCTTATAAGATAAACCATAGAGGTGACCCCACCAATTACCCTCCCTCCACTCATCTACCCCCTCCCCTCCCCCTCCCCCCATATTCTAAGACTATAATTAGGTTATGACATTCCTATGAAAGCTATAAATTAGTTTCAAAATAGGGCTGTGTACATTGGATACTTTTTCTTCCATTCTTGAGATACTTTACTAAGAGGAACGTTTTCCAACTCCATCCATGTAAACATTAAGGAGGTAAAGTCTCCATCTTTCTTTAGGGCTGCGTAATCTTACATGGTGTAAATATACCACAGTTTATTGATCCATTTGTGGATCAATGGGCACTTGGGCTTCTTCCATGACCTAGCAATTATACAGTGGGCTGCGATAAACATTCTGATACAAATATCTTTGTTGTAATGTCATTTTTGGTCTTCTGGATAGATACCTAATAAAGGAATTGTAGGATCAAATGGCAGGTCTATTTTTAGTTCCTCTTCTAGCATTTTTATTGCTATGTGTCTTAGATTTAAATATTTTATCCATCATAAATCAGGTTTTGTAAGTGAGGAGAGGTATGGGTCCAGTTTTAGTCTTTTACCTGTGGTTATCCAGTCCTCCCAACACCATTTATTGAATAAGGATTCTTTTCCCCAGTGTATGCTTTTGTTTGGTTTATCAAAGATCAGATGGCAATATGAGGCTGGTTTTATCTCTAGGGTTTCTCTTCTGTTCCATAGATCTAGGCCTCTATTTTTGTGAAAATGCCAGGTTGTTTTAATCACTGTAGACTTTGTAGTATAATCTGAAGTCTGGTAAAGTGATTTCTCCATATTTATGTTTAATGCTAAGAATTGTATTGGCTATATGGTTTTTTTTCTGGCACCATACAAAATGAAGTACTATTTTTTTTTTTGAGTTCTTCAAAATATGATGTTGGTATTTTAATGGGGATTTCTTAAATCTGTACATCCCTTTAGGTAGCACAGGCATTAATTATAACAATGTTGACTCTTCCCAGCCAAGACTGTGGTATGTTCTTCCATTTGTTAATGTCTTCTCTATCTCTTTTCTGAGGGTTTTATAATCCTCTCTATAGTGATCCTTTACCTCCTTCATTATATATACTTCCAGGTACTGTGTTTTCTTTGAAGCTACCATGAAAGATATTGTGTCCTTGATTTGATTCTTTACTTGATTGTTGGCAGTTGCAACAAATAAATGGGACTTAAGTAAGCTAAAAAACTTCTGCACAGCTAAGGACACAACAATTAAAGAAAACAGACAACCCTCAGAATGGGAAACATATTTTCATGGTATAAATCTGCCAAAGGGCTGATACGAGAATTTATGAAGAACTCAAATTAGTCAACAAAAAAAGAGCAAACAATCCTATTCATCACTGGGTAAGAAACATGAACAGAGCCTTCTCTGAAGAAGACAGATTAATGGCCAACAAACATATGAAAAAATGCTCATCATCCCTAATCATCAGAAAAATGCAAAGCAAAACCACCCTGAGATATTACCTAAACCCAGTTAGAAGAGCCCACAACACAAAGTCCCAAAGCTGCAGATGCTGGTGTGGCTGTGGAAAGAAGGAACACTTTCACATTCTTGGTGGAATTGCAAACTAATATAAGCTCTTTGGAAAGAAGTATAGAGAATCCTCAAAGAACTAAAAATTGACATCCCATTTGATCCCATAATCTCATTACTAGGTATATACCCAGTAGAAAAAATTATATTACCACAGGACACTTGCACTAGAATATTTATTGCAGCTCAATTTACAATTGCCTAGATGTAGAATCAACCCAAGTGCCCATCAACCCATGAATGGATAATAAACTGTGGTATATATATACCGTGGAATACTATTCAGTCATAAGAAGATGGAGACTTTATAACTTCTGTATTTTTTAACCTAGATGAAGGTGGAGAACATTCTACTTAGTGAAATATCACAAGAATGGAAAAGCAATTCTTCAGTGCACTCAATACTAATATGAAACCAGTAGATGAGCAAATACATACACGAAAGAGAAGAAAAACACAATTATACACAAGTGAGGGGAGGAGAGAAAGTAAGGAGAGGAGAGGAGGGAGGGGGAAAGGTATGCTTTCCTCTGATGGTCACCATGTGAGGGTGTAAGGCACACCTCTTGAGTGAAGGGCTAACTACAACTTGAACTTTACTTAACAAATGTAAACAATGTAACCTAATTGTTTGCACCCTCATAGTAATCTGGAATTAAAAAAGAAGAAATCGACTTTTCTTTTTTCCTTATTTATTACTCACAGGATGTTTGACGCTACTCCTCCAAGGAATATTACGTTTACACAGTATGTGAGAGGAGATGTTTCCCTCAAGCAGAAAGGCTACGGAGGAAGCAAAGAAGCAGAATGGTGGGATGGGCTTGGAAGCTTGAGGTTGGAGCTGGCTTATCTAAATGTACATGAATATAGAGATTTATCTGAACCAAAAACTATAAATAGAGACTCCTTTTAAATTTTTTATACATACAAATGGTATAACCTACTTCCACATTCTTCAAGGATGTTAAGCACATTTGAAAACAAATGGGTAAGAAGTATAAACGTGTGACAACATCATATATTCATTAGATGATACTAGAAGCCGTGAACCAGATCTGCTGAAAGGACTACTTTAGTTCTGAATGAGTAGTTACTGTTAGGGTTTAGATCCTTTGACATCATGCAGGAGGGAAAGCAGAGGGGATTTTTGCCTCAATTATCTTTCCTGGGGAAGAGAGTGAAAGCCAGGAAATAACTGTAATCTCTTGCCAGCCCCCTGACAACAGGGCTGTCTCCTCTCTCTCATCCCTCTGTGATCCAGCAGTTGCAAAAAGAGATCTGGTATCTCAAGAATGTGACTCACTAGGTAGAAAGGGCTAGGCTGATATTTTTGCCTGACCAACAGATATGGTTTTCTATATGTTGATATAACTCATCTCTATATGTTGATATAACTCATCATCAAAAAAATAAACTATTATCAATATGGTGTGGTCTGAAGTGTTGAACTAGCTAGTGTCTTAAGATACCTTTGCAGGTTTCTTAAATATTGAAAGTGTAGATAATTTATTTGTTCTTTAACAATTTTTTTTTTTTTTAGAGAAAAAGGTCTTATTCTATTGTCCACTATGAAGTCCACTAGCATTATCATAGATCTCTATAAACTCCAACTCCCGGGCTTAAAGTGATCCTCCTGCCTCAGCTCCTCAAGTAGCTAAGACTATAGGCACCTGCCTAGATAATTTTTAAATCTTTTTGTAGAGACAGGGTCTTGCTATTTTGCCCTGGCTGAGCTCAAACTCCTGGCTTCAAGTAATCTTTCACCCTTGGCCTCCCAAAGTGCTGGGATTATAGGGGTGAGCCCTCTCCCTCAGTCTATTATCTCTTCAAAATATCATATATCTAGAATAATTAAGATTGCTCTTTTTCTGTATTAAATCTGGTGGAAAATTAGATTAGTTACTGAAAATGAATATATGCTGTATCTGAAAAACTAAGACATTGTGACATATAAATAACATTCTTATTTGTAGTTTCACTGAAGTAAACCTACCTAGTTTGGGCACACTTACCCCTTTGCGTAGAATATGCCCTCATCTCATTTCTTTGCCTATAGAATGCTGCTTCTTTGGGAGGCCCCTCAGGTTCACCTGTCTGAATAGTTTCCTTTCATTTCTTTAACCAGGTGGCATCAGATAATTCCTCATCAGCCTTAGCATGTCACCTTTGTATTTTGGAACACAGATATGTGCTATTGCCAAGTATGGTTTTGTTTCTTACAGTCCAGATCAGGCCTATGCGTTGTCCATCTTTGTGCCCCCAGAACTTAGTGTAGTTCTTGGCATTCAGTAAATCGTTTTTGACTGAAGGCACCTGATATTCCCATCCATTTTATAAACACTGCAATTGCAAGAAACATTATTTATTTTTGTCTTATTAGTGTTTAGTCCTATCATTCACATGATAATTCAAAAATATTATTAAAAAAATTAAAACAAAACTACTTTAACTACATTTAAATTAAAAGTATTTTTATTTTTCTTAGCTTTTATATTTGACAGGATGTTTGGAAAGAATAGCTGTTTGGGCCATATGATGGCATAGGTTTAAGAAGGAAGTACATGGTCTTTGCTTTCTTAATCTAGAAATCTAAATCTGTACATTTACATTATAATTGCTCTACGATAGAGCCCTATTTTTTTCCTAACGAGAACCAAGACCATAGGCTCTAGAAATACAGTGGTGAATTAAAAAAAAAAAGAAGTTTTATATATTTTCATACTACATCCTACTAAAGAGGCTTGTTAAGTAGTAAATGCAGAAATACACATATAATTATAAATTATTATAAATTACATAGAAAAGACAATCATATCTAGTTTCATGGAATACAATGGAAGATGTTTTTGAGGAAGCAATACTGAAGCTGAAGCCAGAGGATGTCAAAGCACAGGAGAGAAGGGTACTCCAGGCCTTGGGAATAGTGTGAGGTGAGCTTAGACGTTAGAGAAAACTTGGTGTGTTCTAGCAACTGAGCACAAGTGTCACTGGAACATAGTCTGTGAGTGGCAAAGACACATAAAATTAGGCTGGCAGAGTAAGTAGTAGCAAGATTCTATAGGACTTAAGCCTATATATTATATACAGGGTGGCCATTTAAATTGCACATGAACTTTATGGCCATCTTTTATATTTGTGATTTATTTTGTTTTTAAGATATGTTGGGAAATAATGAATTGTAAGCCTGTTACATTAACTGTTTCACCTTTTAGAAACGTCATCTTGGCTGCTGAGAATGAATTTTAGAAGAATAAGTATACATGTAGTTCTGGGGAAATGAGTGTGGAGGCTGTTATAGTGATCTTGACAATCACTGGTAGTATCTTGGGGAACTATGGCCATGGAGTTGAAAAACAGTGGAGAGATGAGAGTTATTTTGGGAAGGAGAGTCCATAGGACTTAGTGAATTATTGGATGGGGGTGTGTGTGGGAATATTCAGGAATGACTCTTTTCTGAATTTAGTATCTAGGGGATTAGAAATGGTACTTACTAATATATGAACAAATAGTCTATAGGAAGAGCCTGTTTTACATCAGGAGAGACTTAATCTCAGAGTTTTTCTTTCATATTATAATTTTAAAATGCTTGAGAAATAACCAAAGAAAAATGTTAAGCATGTTCAAATTCCCCTCTCTGAATAGGTTCTCTTTATTTTTTGTTATCTCTATAAACTTAGAGCTCATGTAGGAACTAATTTTATAGGCTTTTGGTCTTTTATTATTTATCTATTAATTTTTTAACATATCTAATTCACCAAGAATTTTATATATTCAAGTTGTACAATGTGATGGTTTGATATATGTATACATTGAACATTCATTACCATAATCATATTTTTTCAGATTAATATGAGGGTATAAATGTTTAGGTTACAATGTTTTTATTTCAAAGGAGCAGTTCAACTTGCAGTTGAGCCCTTTACCCAGGGGGTGTGCTGAACACCCTTACATTGTGACCACTAGGTGAGTTACCACCAATCACCCTCCCTTGTCTCCCCGTTCATCTCCTCTCTCCCTTGCTGGACTATACTTGTGTTTTTTCTTTTGTGTAGGTATGTAGTTGTTTATATATTGGTTTCATATTAGTACTGCATACACTGGATACTTTTTTCCTCCCATTCTTGAGTCACTTTACTAAGAAGAATGTGTTTCAACTCCACCCAGGTAAACACAAAGGATGTAAAGTCTCCATCTTTTCTCAAGGCTGAATAATACTTCCTGGTATACATATACCAAGGTTTGTTAATCCAGGCATGAGTTGATGGATGCTTGGGTTGATTCCATGTCTTAGCAATTGTGAATTCACCTGCATGAATCTACCATAATCAGATTAATTAACATATTAATCACCACTCATTCTATTAGATTCCCAGAGTTATTCATCATAAAACCGAATGTTTGTACCCTTTGACCAACATCTTCCCATTTCCCCCATAGAAAGTATTAGTATTGACTTAAAATATGCATTCCAGAGCCAGAGATCTGTAGATTATATTTAGTGTCATGGTAATGAATTAAATTACTCAGAAAATGAATAGTAAGAAGTAGTCTTGCCCAAGCTCCAAATAACTCAGCTATTTTGAAGTCAGATAGAGGCAAAGAGTTGGAAAGGATAGGAGGAAAGAACAACTTTCCCCCCTCCTTTAGGAGAGAGGATTGTCAATCCTGTAGAATGCAGCCCAGAGTTTTACTAAGATATGAAATGTTTCTGTGGAGACAAGTGATGAACTGAACAAGAGCGCCTCTGATGGGGCTGTGGTGGCCCAATCCAAACTGAACAGTTTAAAGTGTGAACAAAATATGAAGAAAACACCTATGAGCAATTCTTTCAGTTATTTCGGTTGGTTATGACGGAGTGTTTTATTCAGGTTTGAAGTTGGGTGGGGAAAGAATTAGAGGAACAAAAGATTAATTTATATAATGAGACGTACTGAAAGATATTTGAATGCTATTGCAATAAGCCAACTGTCCTTGAGTACACCTGGAGGCTTATGCCTTCCAAGAGAATGGGAGAGAATGGACTCCCTGAATTTTGAGAGAAAAGGCTTTTCCTCTCGAAATAATGTAATGAAATAGAAGAATGTGGAGGGTATATGGAGGCGGATTTGTGCATTACATGGTGGAAAATTTAGAGAAATTTTACCTTTTGCCTCTTAGGTTCTTAATGACTAGGACTCAGCATGCCTAGAGATGTAGCTAATACACAGAATGTGCTCAATAAATATCTGGGAAATCAATGAATTAGTAAAGTCTAAGGCAATGTCATTAGCTAAACTGATGAGGAATGGATTTGGTCAGAAAACAGTGTATCCTCCACTAGATCATATGTATCTTTTATGAAACTGGAAGTGCTCAGAAATTGAGCTGCTTCTAGGGAGGCCAAAAATAGGAAGTTTATAATAGGGAACTACACCCTATGATGGACATCATAGCATAGGCTTCATTATGTTGCTGAGTTAGTTTTATTACACTAGTAATAAAGAAAGACACTTGGGTGTATTGTTCACCGCATTCTATTTCAGCCATGGCCACAAAAACTATTTCTGTACACAAACTTATTATGGTTTTGTAGCATGTGATACTGTGTTAGTGTAAATTTATTTGCACCCTAAAGGAAACAGAAGTCGAAAAATATGTCCTAGAATATATGTTCTAGAAGGTTGTGCTGCTTTTTTTAGTTAGTTTTTTTATTTTTTAGTGTATTACAGTGCCAAGATAATTTGAGTCAAAGGCTTGTATTGAATTCTAAATCTAGGTCCTATTAGATTTAACAGGCCTTTGCTAAATTACTTTATTTTTGTGAACATCAATAATCATATAAATAAAGAAGATATGGTGGCCCGAGAGTAGCGCCCGTGTTGAGATGTGAGACATATGGATTTGGGATATGAATTGATTTAAAAAACCACTTTGGAGGTATGAATGTGATTTCTGATGAAACTTGATTGCAATCATTTTCATGATCTTTGTATATTATGTGTATATATTTTAAATTTCTACATTTGACTTAAAGTGCTATGAGAAAATTTGCATATTGCAAGGCAGTCCTAGCTATCTCCCTGATTAGGGTACTCTTGGATATGTTCCTATTGCTTTGCTTCAGAGAATGCAACACATGTGGTGAGAAAAAGGAGATGGGGCTTCTTGTGGGAAAGTTCTAGAACCAGTACAGAAGCCTCATGAAGGTCCTAGAGAAATGGGGAATCCAGAAGTCATTTCTAAAGAGCACCAAGAAAAGATGAAAGAGTTGTTTAAAACCAATCAGTTCAATTTAATGGTGAGTGAGATGATTGCTCTCAACAGATCTTTGCCAGATGTTAGGTTAGAAGGATGTAAAACAAAGGTGGATAATCTTCCACAACAAATGTGGTGATTGTTTTCCACAGTGAGGCCTGGAGCAGACTTCCGTGAGGTGTCCATAGTGTCACTAATCATTCTTCAAGACACATGGTAGAAGAAATTGTTCTAGTAGATGACGCCAGTGAAAGAGACTTTTTGAGAGAGTTGTGTGAAAAATCTGAAAGTACCAGCTTGTGTAATTCGAATGGAACAACAGTCTGGATTGATCAGAGCTAGATTAAAAGGAGCTGCTGTGTCTACAGGTCAAGTGATCACCTGTCTGGATGCTCATTGTGAGTGCCCAGTGGGGTGGCTGGAGCCTCTCTTGGCCAGGATCAAACATGACAGACAACAGTAGTATGTCCTGTTTCTGATGTGATCGGCTATGATACTTTTGAGTACATGGCAGGCTCTGACATGACCTATGGTAGATTGAAATGGAAGCACAATTTCCACGGTAACCTGTTCCCTAAAGAGAAATGAACAGAAGGAAAGGTGATGGAAGTCTTCCTGTTAGAACGGGAGGCCTACAATGGCAGGAGGCCTTTTCTCGATAGACAGAGATTACTTTCATTTGGAAAGTAATTTTTATATACAAATTTCTGATCAGATTTTCAATTTGGAAAGGAAATTGGGACATATGATGCTGGAACGGATATTTGGGGAGGAGAACCTAGAAATTTCCTTTAGTATCTGTCACTGGGGAGGGACTTTGGAAATTGTTCCGTGCTCACATGTGGGACACGTGTTTCTGAATGCTACACCTTATGTGTTTCCAGGAGGCACAGGGCAGATTATTGATAAAAATAACAGATGACTTGCAGAAGTGTAGATGGATGAATTCAAGAAGTTTTTCCATATAATTAATCCAGGTGCTACAAAGGTAGATTATGGAGCTATATCATCCAGACTGGTCTAAGACATAAACTACAATGCAGACCTTTCTTTTGGTACCTAGAGAATATTTATCCTGAGTCTCAAATTCCACATCACTATTTCTCATTAAGAGAGATACACAATGTGGAAGTAAATCACTGTCTAGATGACATGGCTAGAAAAGAGAATGAAAAAGTTGGAATTTTTAATTGTCACAATATGGGAGGTAGTCAGGTTTTCTCTTAGACTGCCAACAATGAAATTAGAATGGATGACGTTTGCTTGGATATGTCTTTTTTATTTTTTGAGACAGGAGTCTCAAGCTGTCCCCCTGGGTAGAGTGCCATGACATCACAGCTCACAGCAACCTCCAACTCCTGGGCTCAAGCAAGTCTCCTGCCTCAGCCTCCCAACTAGCTAGGACCACAGGTGCCTGCTACAACGCCTGGCTATTTTTTTTTTTTTTTTTTTGGTTGCAGCCGTCATTGTTGTTTTGGCGGGCCTGGGCTGGATTCAAACCCGCCACCTTGGGTGTACATGGCTGGTGCCTTAGCCGCTTGATGCTTGAATATTTCTAAACTTAATGGCCCAGTCACAATGCTCAAATGCCACCACCTAAAAGACAACCAACTTTGGGAGTATGACCCAGGGAAATTAACCCTGCAGCATGGGAACAGTAATCAGTGCCTGGATAAAGCCACAGAAGAGGACAGCCAGGTGCCCAGCATTAGGGGCTGCAATGGAAACCGGTCCCAGCAATGGCTTCTTTGAAATGTCACTCTTCCCGAAATACTCTAAGACAAAATTTACCAAAAAAAAAAGAAAGAAAGAAAAGAAACAAATGAGGATTGACTGGGCCACCTCAGCATACATTTCTGCCACAGTCTTAAATAGCAAAAAGGGAAAAGTGCTTTCCTCCTTCCCGGGATGTGAGGTTTATCAGCCATTCAAACTTGGACTTCTCTAGTGTTTCACTAGCTGTGCACCAGCCTTCCTGTGCACGGATGGGAAACTGCACAGTAGTGAGACTGTGCACTCTGATGTTTACAAGATTGAAAGAGTCGTTCACCAAGAATCATGGCAAAGAATGTTTAGACAATGAACCAATCAACAAAATGGGCTTTCTGGAGAGCGGCATCTTTTATGGTTTGCTTGCACGTCAGTGATTTCTGCTGAACGTGTTGTCGTAATGAAGAGATTTCCAAGAGTATTTTTTCCTGATTAGAACTGGTAGCCAGTATATTAAATATTGATATAAAAATAAGTGAAAGGAACTGGAATCAGATTCCAAATCATGAAAACATTTTCACAACCATAAAACTATATTAAGTAGAGTTTAAAGAAAATTAAAACAGAACTGTGAGAAATACAATTTGTTATAGTATCAAATTTCTATGTAGATTTTATACCTCAGTGGGGAAATATAATTGATTCCATGACATTCATTTTATTTTCATCTGGGATAGTCATGGATGCTTTTATTTTCCTTGGGGCCCTGAAATTGAGCTGGAAAAAAAAAAAGGCTCTTTGAATATAGTTTTAATTTCTTTCTACAATTTTTAAAATTTGGTTTGTGTGCTATCAGAATTGTAATTTTTAATTGCCTTCTAAGCAATGGAGATTTGACATCGTGTCTGGGTTCAAGTGAACAAGTTTGGTTGCTCAGCAAGTTAGGTTGAGTTGCTCTTGAGTCAACTGGCTTATAGAGTTTCCCCTACCTATGCACACACACTCATAGAATTTGTGTATACAAATTTCTTGCCAGATTTTCAACTTCTTGATTCAGCTGATTCTGCTTAATACCCAAGCTACATACTACTGTACTACAAATTTGTTTTCACAGTAATAAATCTTCAATTCTTTATGATTCCACTTAACAAATAGCTTACAGAAGTGATTTATTATCTGAGTATTTGGAGATAATATACTTGATGGTGTTTTGGAAGACTTTTCCACTTTATATTCAGATGTGCTTCATTGTCAAGTGCATGTTTATATTAGATTCTTCAATTATAATGTTGATCTGCTTTTTAAAAAAATTTTGATGGAAAAAGTTTAATTGGTATTTTTTAATGACTTAGCTAAAGAAGTACAGCTATTATTCCTTATTAACAGTCCTACATTTCTTCGCTGAATTCCATTTAGGCAAAATTGATTTTATTTTTCTCTGATTTTTAGTATCATGAAACCATTGGAATGTAAATTAAGAATTGATTATCAATTAAAAGTTAATCTTTTAATCTCATAGATAATCTCATTGTGACATTTTTCTAATATGTAAAACAGTCCATTCGCAAAAATGCATATATTTTCTTTCCTACTTGTGAGATTATATTTAATGGAATTCTTTTCTTTGATCATCCAAGACTCTCACTGTAGGCAGTGCGATTTCTGAGTGTTTCTGAAAGTTGCATCACCCATGATACTTGCCAAGTTGAATGTACAGAGTTTCTCATACCATGTTCAAGTTTGTCCACCTCAAGCCCATGGGGACACTGTAGAGAGAATGCATAAACTAAGACCCCAGGAGATTTGAAATGAAGCAGGTGCTGGGTGAAACTTTTTCCTCTTCCATGACCTGAGTTAATTCTACCTTCAATAGGTCTAATGCTTGAATAGACCAGATGTCTCATCAATAAATTATTTTCATGGTCAAAAAAAGAAAAAGGAAAGAAAAAAAAGAAGAGACAAGAAAACTCATCACTCAGAGCATGCGGAGGATTAAATGAGAATGTAAATGCCAGGCTCACAAGATAGCCAGGGAATGCCAAGATATTCATTTTCACTTCATTTCCATGATCTTACTAGTTTATAAACATATTTTAAATTATTAGTACCATGGCCTAAGTGGATTATGAGTGTACCTTTTGTAAAGCAAAGGAAAGTGATGGTGGTTGTCTGAGGAATGTGGGTAAAACCAAGATTGGGTAATGGAGAGTCAATTACTGTCCAATTTTAAGACAGAAGGTGTGCAGCTATTATGAGTTTTAATAGAAGGATCTTTCTTTTACCATATTACCTGCTCCCTATGGGTGTGTTTGTGTGCAAGTTAAAAGTTTGTGTGGGTGTGTGAGAGAAAGAGAGAAAGGGTGGTTTAGGGAGGTTGCATCAAATTCATATTTTCCATTGTAATTTTAAAAAAGACAAGCCTAATTTTTGATAATGACCATGGTTTCACCTCCTTGCCAACTTTATTTTCATAAAGTAACAAGATGGCAGATATTCCTTGAAAAGCTTGCTTATAGAAAACGACCCCCAAACCCTATTGTGATAATTACCAGAAGAAGAAAAAGAATAAATGCTCTGTTCTTGGTATTTGTTTTAGCTTTACTGAAAAATTAGGAGGGTAAAAAATTTAATAAGATATTAATTGACTATTAAAGGACAATAAATGTTTTTAAAGTGTCATAAAGCACAAAGACTGTAATGGCCATGTAATTGTTAACTGATACAAAGAGCACAAAGGGAAATGAAGGCAGATCCTTCCATACAATGTCAACTTGTACTGGCTCATGAAGTTCATCTTAGGAAATAAACCAAACAACTTGCTTATGTATTGGCTCTTTAGATCATAAATATTTTCTGAGAAAGAGTAATACCTCTTGCTCTGACAATTCTAGAAACATTTGACAACATCACATTCAAGCCCTTCCCATAGTATGTCAGAAAAGCTGAAGGTGTTCCAGAAAATTAAATGTCATGGATTCACATAGAGCAATGATGTCAGAAAAGAGGTGACCTGTTCTAGAAGAAATGCTCAAACAGGATATTGAAGAACATGAAATTATAATTGAAACATGAATATGAGTATATGGGTCACGGCATAATCCAAAGGTACATTCAAACAAGCAAGGACATATTATAAAGATATTGTCCAAAAAAGAAATTTAGGGTTTCTCCCTTCCAATAATGGCAGAGTAGCTTTTACGTGTATATGTATATGTGTGTGTGTGTGTGTGTGTGTATATGTATATTTATAGATAAATAAGAAAGATACACATAAACATATATACATTGTATATATAGAGTATATATATTATACAAAGTATGTAGTATTATATATAGTATGTAAAGAGTAGCAAATAGCATACATTTCTACATAGACACACACGTGTACATACCTATATCCATGTATTTATGTGCACGTCTCTTATATATATGTGTATATATATGTCTCCTGTACAGAAGAGACAGTTCAGAGTTTTGGGTCCCACCAAACTACAAAGTGTCAGTAAAAACCTTGGATTTTCTCTAGGTCTGTATTTTAGAAAAAATGTTATGCCCAAGACTAAAAGATTAATCCTAACTCCAAGGGCAAAATTAAAATAAATTATCCTCACAAACCGTAAAACCAAATCTCCATCAACATGAGTTTTTCAGATAAAGATATTATTCGGTCTCAACATGCTATCTGACAACGCTGTCCAGGATTTGACCAAAAATTATCATACCTATGAAAAAAATAAAAAAAATAGAAAAATGTAATTCATACTCAAGAAAAGAAATGAGATAAAATGAATCATGTAGTTCTGTAAAAAGACTAGTTCAGAAATTTAGGAAAGAAGGAAATCTATGTGATTGCTTTTAGGGTTAATTTGAAGGATCTGTCATCGATTGGATGTTGATTAAGAAAAGTAAGAAATTATAGATTAGTTCTAGATTTTGTGTCTGGAGCACTCTGTCTATATTAATAACATTCGGCAAATGGGAAGAAGGATTTCAGAGACAAAGATCATTACTTAGTTTGAGGGGGTAAAACTATTTTGATATAAATCTCAGGGACTCCAGAAGAGAAATCTACTACAGGCATCATATAAATGCAGATTTGGAACTTATTTTCAAGGGTGTTGCTTGTCCTCAGAGTGGATGAGATTGTCCAACTGGGGCTCTATGAAAGCTATGTAAATATAAAAGATGAGGCGGCTCTGGTGTAAAGACTCGCATTTAGGTGGTAGTTAGACAAAAAATATAAATAAAAAAAAAGTCAGGAAAGGCTACTGAAGAGGAAAGAAAAAAAGCAAATACCATGGAAGCGAGATTTCACAAGTCGGGAGTGACTGCAAATAATTTCTCTGTTTCAATATAGTCAAGAACGAAAAGTATCCAGCCAGTGTAGTAGCAAAGATGTCAAAGGTAACTTGGCGTGGGTGGTTTCCGTGGAGTGGTGGGTTGGAACCCATGCACAATTGACCCGAGGGGTAAGAGATAGATGAAAACAAATGTAAAAAAAGTACAAGACGGAACAGATGCGAGCATGCTTAACAATCGGAGTGAGAACACATATTCAGGTGAAACAGGCTGTAGTTGAGAAGATGGGTTTAATTGATGAAGGAATGATCTAGAGGAGGAAATGGCAAGGATTGATCTAGAAGGCGGACAATACGTAGATGAAGAATATGAAAACTCAGAGACCAGAGGAAGATGGAGGAACTTAATGAGGTATGTGGGTAGCGAGGCTGGTCAACAATTTGTGGCCCACTGAACCTCCAGGGCCCATATTAGAGAATTCAAATACAATTTTAGAAATTATGCAGATACCGCAGAAAAGTTACATTGCCATTGCCATGGATTGTGGAGCTTGTAGCAAGGAGCTATCAAACTCAGAAAAGATCAATGTCAGGGTGGTTAGAGAAGGGCATTTAGCAGTTTTAAGAAACCACACTTCCAAAAATAAATGCATATTAAAATTCTAATCAAAATGAATTGGCAGGCAAAATTAAAGATGGAAATGCCGTGAGGTCTTTTGTCAGATTCTCTGTCCTCAAGTTGAAATATTCCTACCATTCCCTTATAAAAAGGATTCAAAATAAATACATTCATTCTTTCTCATCATACTTAAAATTTGCACAAATAAAACGATAAGCTTTTCCTCATTTAACTAGAATAATCTAGGATTTTAGTAGGATGAAAAAACGTGTGCAAAAGTACAGATTTCTGAGAGATGAGAATCTTATCTGTGTTCTTAAATCATGTCAAGACAGAGACACTATGATTTTCCTCTAAAATTAAAAAAAGCTAAGTACTTCATGTGCTAGAAAATAGTTATTTTGTGGCAAAGTTTCTTTTGGTTTGTAATCGTAGATTGTAACAAGATTGTAACAAAGCAACAACCTTTGTGCCTTATGTATATGGAATGTTTAATAACATTATTATAGAAAAGTTTCCGGACTGTGATGTCCATTTTAGGCTATGACCCTTAAGGAAGATGTGTGTTAAATGCTTCCTTTAAAAATCATTTGCTCCAAGTTACTTACATCCTAATACGTCTTATGCAAAAACCAGACAGCAATAGCTACTGTTGTAAGATGTGCCATTCTTCCATTCAGTGTTTTACAGGTGATCCCTAAATAAATGCAAGCTTGTTGATTGCCCTATGGCACTGGATTTAGAAGTCCTTGTGCAGAGTCCTTTTTAGTAGAAATATCTGGTTTGGCAATGAAATGTTATAGGAGATGTCCTCTGAAAACTATAGCTAGAAGGTAACCTGGTATTAGGAGGTTGGAGACCTGGTTTGTATGTATGCTTAGTAAGTACGTGAAACTGACTGCTAATTCTCTAGCAAATCTTGTTTTAAAATAAATCACACTATCTTGCTCAAGCTGAATTCAGTGTGGCATATAAACTTGTGACCACCACTCATCTTTTTTCAATTTTCGGTGAAATGCTGTCCCTATGAAGGAAATTATTTCATACTTGGTCTGCTGCCTTCTAACCAGCGCAGGGAGCCTTCGAAGGGTCTGTCATTTATTCTAAATAATATTTAAGTTCTGATTCCTTTTAGATATGCAACCACTATTCTGTGTGTTGAATTCAGTTTTCTTAGGATGCTCTTTTCCTTTGCAGATTTATTATGTGAAGCATGTATATTCCTTGAGGGTGTCTGTGAAAATCATTTTCCTTATCCAGCCTTTAGGCAACTATAGAAAAAGGGTTTAGAAATTCCTGTCTTGGAGATTATACAAAACTGCTGCATCTGGTTTGTGATGATGAAATAATGAGGCAGAAATAATCAGGGTAATACCTGAGAATCTGAAGGTACAAAGTAATCACAATGCATTATTTCCACTAGTTCTAAATATTTCCAAATAAAAACCAATTAAAGACAGTTTCCAGAGGCATACAAAGGATTTGACAAAGTCATACATTTGGAAATACATTGAATAAAGTATATAGGTATACAGAGAATTAAAACACTTTTGGGATCAAAATAGTAGAGGAAAATACTAAGCAAAATAGTAGAGGAAAAGTCTCCCTGAAATCTTGGTTAAAATGAAATGAAAATAAACAATATTAGAAAGATATTTGGAAAGACTTAGAGCACATAATTGGAATAATATAAATAAGGCATTTGTGCAACATGGTTTGAAAGAAAAACCCCACTATTTTTCTATTTATAATCCCCTTCTGACTTGAAGGAGAATAAAATAACGGTGTAGAAAGATTTTATTAGCTGTGTAGGTTACTGATGTTGACAGTGATTGGAATGTTTAGAATAATTTGAGTTATAGGAAGAGTGCTGCTGTTCAAATTGTAAAAACAGTATGAAATTTGTCATTATGAACTGTGGATGAGGTCAGGCATGGTGGCTCATGCCTGTAATCCTGGCACTTTGGGAGGCAAAGGTGTAAGGACCTCTCTTGGCCAGGAGTTTGAGACTAACCTGAACAACAGAGTGAGACCCCATCTCAAAAAAAAAAAAAGAAAAAAGAAAAATGAGCCTAGTGTGATGGCATGCACATATAGTCCCAATTACATGGAAGGCTGAGGCAGGAGGATGGCTTGAGGCCACAAGTTTGACACTACATGAGCTATGACAATGTCACTCCACTCAAACCCAGGCTACAGATCAAGACCTTGTCTCAAAAAAAAAAAAAAAGAAATTGTAAGTGAACAGTCTTTTACAAGCAAAGAAATGAATCAAAGATGGGCAGCAAGAAGAAAAGATGGTGAGGGAAAAGAAAAAAGTGAAGGTGATGAAAATAGAAACACACACAGTTGCCTGGTGCCTGGGACTGACTTCAGAGGAAATGCTGAAAGGAATTTTATGCTCAGAGAGGCAAATTCCCCTTTTGGACTCATGTGCACTGCCTCTGTCTCTCCTCAGAGGCATTTCCAGACGCCTCCACTGATTTTCCCCATGGTCCACTTCTGAGTGGTAATTGTTCTCTGCGCTCTTCAGTCCAACCCTCTCTTCTCCAGCTGGGCCGGTTGGCCAAGCTGTCTCTAGTCGGCCATCATGGCAGTCTCTGGAAAAATTGTCTCCCATGAAACTGGTCCTTGGTACCAGAATGGATGGGGATTGCTGCTCTAGGGCATTACATTAACTGAGGAGAATTTGTTAAGAAAGCTTTGGTCTTGTTTTTTATTTAAACGTATTGATAGGAGTTGTTGAATGCTAAAATGCCAAATTCATTGGAACTAAAAACAAACAAAAATACCATGTATTGGTGTATAATTTTTAACAATCAAAACACAGATTTTATATTAGTTCACATCACTTGGTACGTATGTGCAGTCCCAGCTTAATGAGGAGATTTTTTGCTGAGAATTAATTTTTAAGTTGACTCTTGTACTTAAATAAATCTTAAGGTGAATTTTATACTGGAAAATAATTTTTCCCTGAAATAATGTTATTTATTTATAAATACTTTCATTAGTTTAACACATAGAAGCCTTTTAACTCAGAATATATCATTAAGTAATATAATTGCCTGGGCAAGGTAGTACACACCTATCACCTCAGCACTCTGGGAGGCTGAAGTGGGAGGACTGCTTAAGGCTAGGAATTCCGGACCAGCCTGGGCAACATAATAAGATCTCCATCTCTACAAATAAATAAAAATTATCTGGGTATGTTGGTTGTGTCCAGAATCCCACCTACTTGGGGATCTGACAGAGGAGGATTGCTTGAGTCTGAGAGTTGAGGGTTACAGTGAGGTATGATCATGTCACTATGCTCCAACCTAGGCGACACAGTAAGTGCTGTCTATAAAGACAAACAAAATGCCATAATATAATTATACAATTTAATGGTACTGGTAATTAAACAGATGGAAAAAATAAGTAAAGAATTACTTTATCTTTTTTAATTTTTGCTACTTAAGCAAAGAGCAAAGTACCTAAACGACCAGTATAACACAGATTAGGAACACATTCTCTAGAATGAGACTTTCTGGGTTCAGATTCTGACTTTATCATACACAGACTAAGTAAATTACTTAACCCTTCTAATTATCTTTTCCTTAATCTTTAAAGAGAAAATAGCAATGATGTCTTTCTCTTCTGGTTGTCAGGATTTAATTGCCTAATCTAACTAAATGACCTACATCAAGTGTCTGGCATGTAATAAACACCAGTAAATGTTGGTTGCATTCATAGAGCTATCACAAGCATTATCCTTTTTATTAGTGATCATAATTAGGTTTATTTTTGGTTCATGAACAGGCTAAATTAAGTGCAGGTTGGATTTGCATATTTATCAGCATCAGGTATTTTAACACATACATTATCTTGACTAACCTTCATCAAAATACACAAAAAGGAAATGCTATTTTAGTGTCCTATAAACAAGAAGATGGAGGATAAGAGATCATGAAGCAGGAAACCAGAAATTGACAATGAAGAAATTAAGCACCCTGTCTGACTCCACAGTTTATGTTTTTCTCCATTTTATAACACTGCACAGACGTGGATATGTGTTTGTATTAGGTATGGTGTCAGAAAGAACTTAGTTAAACTAGAAAACTTCTGCACAGCCAAAAAATAATCAACAGAGTGCATTTCAGAATGCGAAAATGTTTGCAAAGCATATATCCAGCAAAAGACTAATTCTATGAGGAATTCAAACCATTTCAGCAGAACTAGAGAAAACAAAGAAGCCCATTAAGAAATGGCAAAGAACATGAACTGGCATTTTCTAAAAGACATGCAAATGGCCAATAAATACATAAAAATACACACCGCATCACTAATCAACAGAGAAATGAAAACTGAAATTACAATGAGACGCAATTTTACATCAGTCAGAATGGATGTTTTTAAAAAGTCAAAAAACAACAGATGTCAGTGATGATGTGGAGATGTCTTTTTTTTTTGCAGTTTTTGGCCGGGCCAGGTTTGAACCCGCCACCTCCAGTATATAGGGCCAGCACCCTAATCCTTTGAGCCACAGGCACTGCCCCGGGAGATGTCCTTTTTGACAATTGCAAGTATTTATCATTACAGTTGGATAAAGATGAAATGCTGAAACACGTCCCAAACTGAATATTTACCAGAAAAGCTGATGGTATCTGTTTGGTGGTCCAGCACTAGTATTACTCACTACAGTATCATGAAACCTGGTGAAATGATTACAGGAGATGCCTGTTGCAACTAATTGGATGAAATGATGAGGATACCTGTGATTAAACAGCCGAGATTACTCCATAGAAACAGGCCAATCTGCTTGCAAGACAATGTTGTCACACGAACAACACAGTCAAGCTACAGAAGCTGACCTTGGAAACGCTCTGTCATCCACCAACCATGCACCAACTACCACTTCGTCCAAGCTTTGGACCACTTTTTTCAAGGAAAAATGTTCAATTTTCAACAACTATGGAAAACACTTTTCATAATTTACTGCCACTCGCTCTCTAGGCTTCTTTGCTGCTGGCATAAACGAGCTACTCGTAAAATGGTAAAACCCTGTTGACAGTTTAGGCGCATACTTTGATTAATTGTACTCCTTCTTCTTTGAGAGATGATAAACTCAACTTTTGATTCGAAACCAATATTTCATATTTAATGACCTAAATATAATGACTTTTTTTCTTGGCAAAGGAAATCTTGACTTGGGGCTCACTCAATTCAGTTAAGATACTCAGGACATGTAATAAGAATCAAGGCTAGAGGGGGAAATGTGCATTTCTCTAATGATTAGTGACTTTGAACGATTTTCAATATGCTTTTGGGGCCATTTGTCAGGTCTTTTGCATTTTAAATCTATTTGTTTTCTTGGTATTAAGCTATTAAAGCTTTTTATATATTTTGGATATAATCCCTTATCATATACATGGTTTGCAAATAATTTCCCCTATCTGTAGGTCATATAATTACTCCATTAATTGTTTACTTTGCAACGCAGAAGCTTTTTAGTTTGTTGCAATCTTATTTGTCTATTCTCACCTTTTTTGCCTGTACAAGTGGGGTCTAACCTGCTAAAATGACTACACAGATAAATGTAGTGAAACTTCTCTATGTTTTCTTCTAGTGGTTTTACAGTTTCATGTCTTACATTTAAGGTTTATTCTTCTTTGAGTTGATTTTGGTATATGGTATGAGATAAGGGTCCAATTTTATTCTTCTGAAAATGAATATTCGGTTTCTCCAACATCGTCTACTGAGGAAACTTTTTATTTTTTCCATCGTGTGTGTTCCTTGTAGCTTTGTCAAGATTAATTTCTTGCAAATATGTGGGCATATTTCTGGGCTCTCTCTTCTTTCCCATTGGTATATGTTTTTTTTTTTTCCTAGTATGGTGTTGGTTTGATTATTATAACTTGCTACAACCAGTAATATTACTTTTAAACTACATATACTTAGTTGGGAAATAAGCAGAAATCAAGCAGGAGTAGTTAATCTTAAGTGATCTGATAATTTTATATTCATTAATTTTTGAAACATGGTAGGTTTTATATAACTCAGAAATATTTTTCTGCTGGCAAAGGAAATTATAGCAGCCACAAAAATAAATAAGGGGGACTTATTTAAATTAAAAAGCTTCTGCATAGCAAAGGACATAGTCAACAGAGCAAAAGAAAATGGGTACAAACTACACATCTGACAATGTGCTTATATCCACTCTGGTAGTAATAGGTCGATAATCTCGCCAAAGCTGTCCTTCAGGAAATGTATATTGTTCAGTACATTGCTATGGTCTTCACACTAGAAATAGAAACTAAGAACTCAGAGAGATCAAACAACAGCAAGTACAATACCCCTGCCCCCGAAACACAACTCTGTTAAAAACTGGACAAAAAAAAGAGAAGCTTTTCAAAAAAGGTAGACACATGGTCAATAAACATATGAAAATATTCTCACCAGTCCTAACCACCAGGGAAAGGCACATTAAAATCACAAGGAGATATTACTTTATCCCTGTTAGAGTGGCTTTTATGAAAAAGTAAAAAAAAAAAAAAAAAAGATGCTGGCATGGATATGGAGAGAAAGGAATGCTCATACTCTGTTTCTAGGACTTCAGACCAGCATAACCTCTATGGAAAACAGTAGTGGAACTGCCATTCAATCCAGCAATCCCACTAGTAGGTATGTACCCAAAGGAAAAGAATTCATTTCATCAAAAAGACACCTGCACTCAAATGTTTATTGTGCCACAATCCACAATTGCAAAGATATAGAATCAAACTAAGTGTACACACCCCCTCCCACACACACATATAATACACACACACACACACTAGCCATAAGGAGAAATGAATTAATGTCTTTTGCAGCAACTGGGATGAAACTGGAGATTATTATCCTAAGTACCTTAGGAATGGAAAAACAAACACCACAGATACTCTATTAATTTAGAACTAATTGACAGGCACACATAGGCACAGAGAAAAGTGAAAGTCATTGGAAATCAAGAAGGGGGGAGAGGAAAGGGGTAAAGGCCTACTCAGCAGGTACAATGAACATCGTTTGGGTGATGGGGACACTAACAGCCTTGACTTGAGCATTATAAAATCTGTCTATGTAACAAAACATTTCTATCCCCTTGATATTTTGAAATAAAAAAACAAAACCAAAGACAGAACAAAAAAAATATATTTCTGCTAGCTATTCTTCAAAGAATTTGGTGTACGAGCCTTGCATTTGAATACAATTCCCAAAGATTTTGGGAGCATGAGAAAGGAAGCAATGCTGCTCAGTAGTTACAAAGTCTCCTGTTAGTGACCTGCCTGAAATTTGTTTATCTTTTATTTCTTTTTATACACAGGCATTTGGGAGTTCAATCAATATTGGCTACTTTTACTGTTAAGAGGCTGACTGAGAATGGTGTATACAATTGTTTTTCTCAATAATCATGATTAATTTGCATTATGGTAGCCAATACTTTTGAATTCTGTCTGTCCAATCTAATCTGTAATATTAGAAATGCATTTTCTCGGAGACAACATAAATGACTATTCAGGTAGGACTAAATAGCCATATGAAAAACATGACAACAGCATCAATTGATAGCAATAATTATATAACTAACTGTTCCAGAATAACATTTTAACTTTAGATAAAAAGAAACAAGTTAATTGTAGCCTGAAATTTAAAAAATTTTGAAGGAAATGAGTATTACTGCCTCAATACTGATAGTCATACCAATAAGTAACTGTGAAAGAAATCCAAGGACAAGGTGATTTATTATGAAAAGTCCATGACACAAATGTCATTTTGTATTATTTCAACCCAGAACACAACCCAGGAGAGACATGGGGACTAGATTTATAAATATCTTACTTTTAAAAAATATTCTAGAATGGTCACACTTCCAGTTTGAGTTGATATTTCCACTTTGAAACTGTATGGTAATGAAATCAAAAGGGAACATTGCTGCCTTACTCTTCCCAGTTATATAGCAGGAAAGTCAAAAACAAACAGAAAAACATACCCCTCTTGCTTTGCTCTCTCTGAAACACTGCCTCAAAAAAACAAGAGGAGCACTCAGATTAAATTTTTATTTTTTCCTAAGTTATTTTTTACATGTATATGAAAAATAAATAACTATAATTTACTATTACTGGATTTATTGAGTTGCTCAGTGAACAGGGAAAATGTTAAAAAGAAAAAAAGATGCTTAAACCAATAAGAGAAAAAAAAGGCAAGAAACTAGGTAACATAAATGGAGAAATTGTTCTGAAATAGGTGCAACGTCCCTTCAGTGATTTAGTGTGATGACAGCCAAAACAGTGTGATGTGTGATTTAGTGTGATGACATTTCCCCATGAAGAAAGTGTCTTGTGTCTTGCAGTATTAGTAAGATGCTAATAAAGGAGGGTTGAGATTATAGAGGGGAGACAGACACTGTGCACATTAAGATGATCACGAACTGAAGGCTTCTCATTTTAAGATTCTGTGTTAGGTGCTAAAGCCATAGTTTGGCTGTTTCGACACAGTGTTTTGAACCTGTCTTAAATTTTTTCAAAGAGAAATAAGATGAAATTGTGTACACAATTCAGACATATTTCTATATCTCCCCAAATGATAACTAATGTGGAAATGATCATGCTTATTTTTTTTGTTTTCAAATACTAGACATCATGATAAATGTTAACCGGGTATAGATTTTTGCTTACTATTATTTGTCACCATCAGAGAAAAAACAGTTAAAATAGAATCCATTTCCTATGTTTTATTTTTAAACCAGATTCATCATTTTTAAGTGAGTGTTTGTGGCTAAGTGGTTATAAGATTGATCCATTTCATTAGTAGTAGTTTTACATATAAATAAAATAACCATAAATGGAATGAATAATAAGGATGAACATAACCCAGAGTTGCTTTTCCCTGGGTAAAACCCCTCCAAGATTCATTAGGCACACATCAGCAAAGAGATGAGGATGAAATAAGGTTGCTTTCAACTCCACAAATTTAGGAAAAATCTCACTTATTGAATCACATAATGGTAATAAGAAAAACTGTCATAAGGCAGCACCTGTGGCTCAAAGGAGTAGGGCCCTGGCCCATATGCTGGAGGTAGAATGTTCACACCCACCCCCGGCCAAGAGCAAAAAAAAAAAGAAAAACTGTCATAAGATAGTTCTAGTAAAATGTCAATATCTTATTTTTAGAGTTTTTGTTTAATATAAATTAGTCAAAAACAGTTTTTCTCATGTCACCCAATAAATTGTAGAAGAGTATTAATATAATTTTCATTATTTAACAGGTATTTATGAAAGCTTATTAGAGGGAAGAACAGAAAGAGAAAGAGAGGATGAAAGGGGAAAAAGGAGAAAAGGTATGCAGGAGAAGATGGAGGAGGGATTGATGTAGATTGAGAAAAAAATAGCACTTTCTAGAAAAGATGTCTCTTCTGGGATGAAACATGCTTTGGGCAGATTATAGAGTATATCAGAGGCATTCTGCTTAATAAAGGATAAAGATAACCAGAGTTTTAAAAACACAATCAACTGGAATTCCATGTATAGTGATATTTCAGCAATTTCAGGCAGAATAATTTAAGAATACTCTGCAAAAGATTATGAAAACAAGTCCCGCTGTAAGGAAGTAAGATTTCCATCACAGACTGATATGGTATGTGGCAGTGGCTTAAAGAAAAACAAACATTTTAAAAAGTAGGAGGTGATTAAGTCATGTTAGGTTCAAATGCTATGACTAGGTAGCCTTCCTCTCTGATGCACCGCCGTCTACACAAACACTAGGTCAACTACATGAAACGTACCTTTCTCTTGGCTTTGAGCTGCTCATGATACTTGTCACAGGTGTCTCCTGGGATTTCTCCTCCCCACAGAGTGATTCCAACGATGGTGTACGTGATACCCATGACGAGCAATGGGAAACAGTACACCAGGATGATGACGACGATGTGGTACCTGTAAGGAATGAGAACACTTACTGAGGCACCTGTGGGATTGAAAGACGTGGGACTTTGCATTTGTTCAGCTTTAAATCATGACTAAACCTGCCAGAGATTATTTACGCACTATCTCTGCGCCCCTTTTCACAAAATCTATCAAAATACCATGCTGTTATCATCTGGAGTCATGTTTCAAATGCTCCCAGTTGAGTTTTGTGGGTCTTTACACTGAGTATGAATACAATAAACCGAAGGGCTCGTTTAAAGGATATACAGTCTCCTTGCTGGGAGGTTGAGGGTCCATATCTTTCTCCTGCTCAGGACTCTTCTTGGGCTAAAACAATTAAATGTGTCCTCTGAGGAAAAGGGACAGGGCAGAACAACCTAAAGACCTGGCACATATTTTCTTCTCCATAGGAAAATTTTGTTCATCCTTGTAATGTAAGATATATTTGAAATAAATTGTTTTTCATCTACATGGAAAAAAAAGGAGGTGGATAATCTAAGCTATATTGGATCCCCAAGTTACTTGATGGTGATTTAAAAAAAAAAATTAGGTAAGGATGTTTACAGGTGTCTTTCCAAAGACATGGTACATTAGATTGCATCATTACCTTGGTAAAAAAACACGTAGAACTTACTGTTAGTCACACCAAAGTCACGCTACTATAAATCATCAAATTAAATCCCAGGATTTCATAGCTTTCAATCAAAATTATAAGAATGCAGTTAGGAAGAGAAATGAGGGTAAATCACAATAATAATAGTCCAAATTGAATTTTATGTAACTCATGTGTGGATTCCACTGTCTTATGACCCTTTAAAGTAGTTAAGGAGTTATACTAGTCATCCGTCCCAGTGGGGTTTTTTTGTAAGGTGAATCTTAACATCTCCTTGTCTTCCTTCTATAGTTTACTAAGGATAAATTTAAAGTAAATGGAAAGTAATATGGTCCACAAAGAACATGGCTGATAACATTAGTACACAACTAGGATTTATTCATAATAATGGATAGAATTTGGTAGTCAATTTAATAATATCTGCCTGATTTTCCTAAAATAAGTGCTTCCTCGTATTTTTATTCAAAAAAATCTGGACTCTGAGTAATTTGAAAAAATGATAGCTTTAAAAGATGACAATTGTTCACACCATTTGATATGTTTTTTTGAATTTTATTTTAATGAAGGTAGCGGTTACAATGTCATTGTTACATGGATGAACTATATAGTGAGAAGCCTGGGCTTTTAGCGGACCAGTCACCTGAATAATGTACATCGTATCCAAGGTAATTTGTTAGTTTTAAAGCAGGGGGCCTCAAACTTTTTAAATAGGGGGCCAGTTTACTGTCCCTCAGACAATTGGAGGGCTGGACTACGGGCCCCGGGATGAATCAGCTGCTAAGCAGGACAGACAGTGGCAGCAAAAACACCAGGCAGGCCGGATAAATGTCTGAGGCTGGCTCATGTGGCCTGCAGGCCGTAGTTTGAGGATGCCTGTTTTAAAGGGAAACCATGGGTGCTAAAATAGGAAAATAAACTTTTTGTTGAAAAAGACTTAAATGATCAGGATGAAAAAAAAATCCAATCAATTACACATTATCTTTTCTTCCCTTTTTGCTCTTTTTAAAGGGGGTGCAAGATATGAAACACCAAATTATATCACGCAGCATTTCAATTTCCCTTTTGCCCTGGGCTCAGGGTTTTTAATGCTGCAACAAAGGAACGCAAACCACATCAAACCAAACAGAAAGATTAAAGAACCTACCAGGCTGTCCCTCCTCCTGAGCTGTGCTTAAAAGAGCAATCATCACTTTGGGGATTTGGTTTCTTCTTTCTCACTCAATAAATCCCTGGTTTTCTTTGCACACTGCTCTTCTCACTTATCATTTCCTCCAGGAAACTCTCTAGTACTATAGAGAAGTCCTCATATTTCCAATTAGGATCTTAGTAACTTACACAAACTTCCTGACCTTCCTGTCATACTGTATTATAGTATTTTTACCTGTTTCTTTTGCTAACGAATATATGAACCCTGAGAGACATATCTATGTCTTATTTGCTTACTTGTTTGCTCTTGATCTATAGTTTCCTAAATGTTCGATAAATTGAGTTGAAAATCACTACAGAGAAATAACTCACGTAAAATGTTGTTTGGGACCTTCTGGCCACTGCACGTAGCAAAGAGTACGGCCTGGCATGACCTTGGTTTTGGAGTAAAGACACTGAGGGAAGGCCAGTAGAAATGCCAGGATCCAAATGCCTCCAATGACAATCTTGGTAGCTGTGGCAGACAGTCTGGGTTTCAGAGGATCAATAATGGCCATATACCTATGAAGAAACAAACAAAATGATTTTGTTGGTTCTCTTGTTAACAGACGTTAACACGAAACTTCAAAGGCTACAGTTATCCCTGTTTTGTAAACACATTGATAAGGACTTTGCTTGTGTACAGCCAGCATAGAAGGGTAAACAGCATAGTCTTAGGAATCAGGCAGCTCTAGGTTCAAACCTATTCTGACATTGCTTAATAACCTTTAGAACCTCAGCTCCATTATCTTTAATGTTAGAAAGAGAACACTCACCTTTTGAGGTAAAGCAAGGATCAGTAGAAATAATGTGTGAGTAAAAAGTATTGGTGTTACTTGGGGCTGTGCTGAACACACCAGAATTCATAAATGTTTGTGGAATTGAATTGGAAAGGCACTTAATAAGTGGTTAAACTACACTGGTTGCACCACTCAAAACCTTCATTTCTCTTCTGTATGTTTAACTTTTTCAAAAAAAGTTATGGAGAAATAATATGGAATTTGCCTACATGATAGACAAGGATGAGAAAACATCTATGAAAGTGATGGTCAACATACCATTTATAAGCAGCAAGAGACGGGTTCAAGACTTAGAGAAACACAAATAAAGTTTGATTGAGACCATTGAGTTCTTATATATTGAATTCATACCATATCATGAAAATCTTCATGGTGTTATCTATGTAACTATGCATAATAAGACAGTTGTAATGGGAAAATATGTTTGAATCTCTAAAACATGTATTAACATACAACTTTTGGGGCGGCGCCTGTGGCTCAGTGAGTAGGGCGCCGGACACCATATACTGAGGGTGGCAGGTTCAAACCTGTCCCCAGCCAAACTGCAACCAAAAAATAGCTGGGCATTGTGGTGGGTGCCTATAGTTTCAGCTACTAGGGAGGCTGAGGCAAGAGAATCTCCTAAGCCCAGGAGTTGGAGGTTGCTGTGAGCTGTGATGCCACTGCACTCTACCAAGGGCAATAAAGTGAGACTCTGTCTCTAAAAAAAACAAAACAAAAACAAAAAAACCCATATAACTTTTGGAGTAAAACTTTTTGGGATGTTGAGAACTCTGTAAACATAGTAAGAAAGATCAAGCTTGATTCACTTGGTAAATAAAGGTAGTAACACTATATCTTGAAGAAGTGATTTTCAGTTTTAATTAGATATAATAGGTTAATTATCAGAATTTAACCAATGTTCAGAGCTAAAAATAATGCATATCAAAATACTTATATTTTTGTACTTACATGTGTAAATCAAAATACTTAAATGGTTTCAAGTTTACTTTTAGCTATTCAGTGTTTATAGGATATATTTTGATTTATCCAAAATTTTCAAAGGCAATAATTTAATTAAGAATAGATATTACCTTAGCCAAAATCCCTTTTAATCTTAAGGATAAATATTTCAAAATAAGGATATTTTATTATATCAATTTATCACTCTTTGTGTCTGTAACTATTAGGCAGAATTAACTCTTTAGTGAATGCTTTGGAAATTATCCATATACTATTTTTAGTAATAAACTTAGCCATAATTAACCTAAAGGAAATATTCTAAATCATTGTATATAAGAGCTAATAGGTAAACATGATACTTACGTATAAAAAATAACCATATTTGTCCTTCTGTGACTGCCTTATTTGACTTAACAGCATGATTTCACATAAATGAGGTATCTAAAATAGTCAAACTCATAGAAGTAGAGAATAAAATGGTGGTTTCCAGGGTCCAAGGGGTATAAAGTGTAAATTATGCAAGATGAATAAATTCTAGAAATCTGGTATATAGAACATGGTACCTGAAGTTAACAATATGGTATCCTGGAATTTAAAATATGTCAAAAGGATAGATTTCATGTTAAATGTCCTTACAAAACACACACACACACACACACACACACGAACTTTTTGGAAGTGATGGGCACATTTAGTACGTTGACTGTGGTCACGGCATCATAATGTATACATAGGTACAAACTCATCAAGGTGCATACATTAAATATGTGTGATTTCTGTGTATAAAGTATACTTCACTAAAACTCACAAAAAGAGAAAAGAAAAAATAATTATGAAAACAGTATCTAGGTTTAGGTAAACAGAATGAATCATACAAAGAAAATAAAACTCCCATCCAAGTACTAATCAGGTCTGACCCTGCTTAGCTTCAGAGATCAGATGAGATCGGGCATGTTCAGGGATTTAATAAAAATAAAATAAAATAAAAAGAAAAAAACTAACATGTTTGAAGTGGAAGACTTTAAAATTTATTTCTTTTGCTTGTTGGTGAACACAACAATAGACACATTTATTGACTGTTGACCAGAGCTGGCCACTTCATTACATACATTATGTGTATTTAATATCTATAATAATGTGACCAATCAAATTAGACTGTTATTTTGATTTTATGGAAAAAAAAAACAGAGGTTTAAAACGATTAAGTAAATTGTTCATAATAACCCAGATAGTAAGGGAAAGAACTGGGATTCTAAACTAGTTCTCGCAGGCCCCAAAACAATATTGATATAGATTATGGCTTTTAAATGTAACCATTCATGCCAGAAATTGTCAAAGAGAAAGAAAAGAAGGTAAAGGTAGCTTCCAAAGAATCAGAAGTAGCATTAGCTTTTTGAATCTATAAGAATTTATGTGTAAAGAAAATAAAAACAAAAATGAAAGTCAAACATATAAAGGCAGTAAGTGTGTATTTCTGTTCTCAGTTCTGTCAGGTATGTAACTCATACAGCATTTTTCACAATATAGGAATTATTTTTTTATCAGTTTTTCCAGAGTTGAACACAGCACTTGTCAGTATGTTTTGTTATACTGAGCCAAGTATCCCTTGACTCATAATCTTTTGCTTTTTTGTTTGCTCTGTTATTTTATGAATGCAATTTGGATATTCAGAGAGTTAATTTTTTTGAAGTTGAAAAGAGAAGGTGATGGACATGAGAAGGGTTATAGAGCCCTGCCCAGGCATTATAGCACAGACAATTCAAAATAAACTGCAAATTTCTTATTGGTTCTTTTGGTCAGTTAGTCTAATGTAGAGAAATTATTTCCTGCCAGGTATTGTTTTATTTGAATTATATGAAAATAATAAATTCTTGTTCTCACTAACATTTTAGTGAAAGTAGAGATATCACAACTTCTAGGTGTTTTTTGTCTTTTCTGGCCTGTTCCATTATTCATTTAGCCAATAAAACATTCTCAATGCCTATTATGGTATTCAAAACACTAATTATACAATAGCAAGCAAAAAAGCCTTCCCAGAATTTGCAGTGAAGTAGATAGATACTCGTCAAGTAATGTCACCAATACGTGTGAATTACAAGTGTAACAGGTGGTACAAGGCAAGGCCAAGTGAATGCATTAAGTGGGAAAAATCTATTTGGATTTTTCCATCAATCTTCCCTAAGGAAAGGCATTCTGGGTTGAAACTCAGAACAGCGACAAGGCATGGATGCAAAAGGGAAAGGGTTACAGAGATTTCTGAGAGAACAAATAGTAAGTGAAAAACTTCTGTGTTTATAGGGCGTTTTTACGGGATGAATTGCATCTTTACAACAAAAAAAAACATATTGAGCTCCCAATCCCAGTACCACAGAATGTGACCTTGTTTGGAAAGAGGGGAGGGTCCTGCTAAGAAAGCTAAAAAGAAGTCATGAGGGTAGGTCTTAGTCCAACATGACTGGTGTCCTTGTATAAAGGGAAAATTTGGAAACAGAAAGAAACACCTGGACAAAAGGCCACGTGAAGATGGAGGACCAGAGTGATACAGCAGCAAACAAAGGAAAACCACAGATTCCCAGAAAAGACACCAGAAGGATTTACCTATAGGTTTTTGATGGAGCATGGCTTGGCCAATACCTTGATTGCAAACTTCCAGCTTCCAAAACTATGACACAATTGGTTTCTATTGTTTTAGGTCACCTCGTTTGTGATACTTGTTTTATGGCAGCCCAAGAACTAGTGCAGTCAACAGGGGTGGGAGAAGCGTTAGGGTCTGGATGCTGAAAGGCTTCTGCAACTGAAACATAGAATGTAAGGAAGGAAAGTGGTTTGAGATAATGAGAAGTTCAGCTGCTGGATGTTATTTCCCCATGGAAAGTAATTGAGGAGGTGATTTAACCAGGTGGGTAGAATCGCCATATTTTCTTCAGAAAAGAGCACCCGGCTTCAGTCTGGAAAATGGACCAGAGGAGGAAAAAGAGGGCAAGCAGGGAAGTAAGTAACCCAGCTAACATTTTAATTTGAGTAAGAGATGATTGTAGTTTGAAAAAGGGTATTATCCCTGAAGGCTGAGTGAAGTAGACAGTTTGGGGAAAGCAAAAAGATATCAGAATATTGTTCTAACAAGGGAGACACAGTTGGTGAAAAAAGTAGGTAGAATTACCAGGCTCTGCAAGATGGATTTAAAATTGGTGTTTAGGAATTCATTCTGGTATTAATATTTCTGTTAGGCAACTTTCTCTAGCAACTATAATTTGCTCATGGATTCTTAGAATCATCTGGACAAATATTCTCTGGACCTTGAGAAGAAATGGTCAAATCTGAGATATAATTTCACTCAAATAATTGTCAGTACTTTATTCCTTAAATACATGTCTTTTATGGGATTACCTCAGTTTTTCCTAGGTTTGGGGGGTGAACTTCTCACGACCATTCCTCCCTCATCCGATTCTTTCTCCTTAGAGTGATTATTTCCTAAGTAGTAGGTAAGATTGGAGTCTTTATTCTTCAGATTAGCAGGTCACCCAAACAAGTTTTGAAGTCACCCCAAATTATCACTTAATAGAGGCTAAAATTCTCAGAAGCATCCATTAAAAGCTTGTGTTTTCTGTGCCGTCTCTATCAGTTTTCCTTCCACTCCTGTAGTAGACCATATTCCTTTGTCATTTACTTTTTTCTAATGCAAGTGACGGGGTCTTTTATGTTTACTTTGATGTCCTTTGAAAAGTAGCATTTTTTGGACATGACTTTTGTTTGCCTAAATATGCTTTTCAATTTGTAACTTTTACTGGTATCTGGTGTAATTCTTCTTTTTGTTGGCATTTTTATTAAGCTCTGTCTCTGGAGATGTATGTACTTCTACACACTTTTAAGCTTTGCAATGAAGATAGAGGACAGCCTTCAGATATTTACTTGATAGTACTTCCCAGGCAAACAAAAAATGTGTCTGAAATGATAATGGATTTGACTCTATTCTTACATCTTTCTGAACACAGTAGAAAATCTCCTTACTCTGTAAGGCCCAAGCATAAAACCTTGCCTGGCTACGATCTGTACAAAATAAAGTTTAGTTGTAACAGCTGTGCATGACCCTTCAAATTTCAATTTCTGGCCTTTGGGGCTACAGTATTTTCGGCTTTGACAAATCATCTGAAAGATACACAACCTTTTTCAAAATTGGATTTTTCTGGATAATTTTATTTTGTGTTTTTCCATAAACATCTTAAGCAAACTTAAAAATAGTTCATACATTGGTTAATTATAAATGTCCTAAAAAATTTCAAAGTGAACAAGGTTTTATTAAAATAAACTTATATGTACATACCTTAATATGAATGTACACATATAATAGGATATTATCTGACACGAAAGAAACCATTTGTACACTTACGCAAATTCTTTGAGTTTTATAAGTAAAATTTATACAGTGGCATGTGAGGGAAATTATATAAACCTAAAACAGTTTCATAATGTGAAAGTTACTTATGGTTTTTTTTTTGCATATTCTGTCAATTTGGATTTAAGATTAGGTTTATCTCCTCATTTATTATTGATTATTATCATTATTATCATCATTATTATTATCATTATCAATATTATTATTTATCATTGATTATTTATTATCAACTATTTTTAGTTATTCCTTGAATGCCAACTATTTTCTTGGATTATATTACATACTTTGGCCATGTTGATGAACATGAACAAAATAGATTAGCTCCTGCCCTTATGGAGTTTAGAGTCTAATGAAGAAAAAATATATTTCTCAAATAGGTTTGAAATTATTACCCAAATGTTTCTGAATACTACCTCCTGGCAATTTGGGCAAAAGTGTTGGAGGTTAATTTTGTTTTGTTCTTGTTATGACACATGCATCTCTTCCTTGCACTTGAACAGGTAGAGCCATTGTAGGGTTACTAAGGGTTCTATTTCAATGTTGTTGTTTCATGAGGAATAGGGAGGCCACAAGAGAGGGAGAGAGATAGGGAACAGCTAGGCAGTGGAGCAGTGACAACAAGCACAACATTTACTAAGTCTGCTCTTCTGTGGGTACGATTCATAGAGCCCTGGAACAATTATAACTCTGAAGATCACTGATCACAGATTCACAGGCCACAAAAACAGGTCTAATCATAACAAAAACCTTCGAAATACTTTACAAATTATGGAAATGTAAGGAGGAGACAGGAAGTGAACGCGTGGTGTTGGAAACAATAGCCTCTTGACTTGCTGGATGCAGGGTTGCTACAAATCTCAAGTTGTAAAAAATGTCTATTTGCAAAATGCTACAAAATAAAATGTGATAAAATGAGGTATGCTCATGCATGATGAGTTGAAATTCATTTCTAACAATATTTCCAGTAGTCAATGCTTTGTAGATGTGACACAAAAAATAGACGTAATCAGGTACGTATACTATTCTACTCAGATTATAAAGTAATGTTCTTTTCCAAATACATACAGCACCCTTTACAGGGCAATAGAAAAACCATTTAAGTCAGTATTATTTCATTTTTGTAAGAGAAAGAGTTTTTAAAAGAAAAGAGAATGCGAAAGCTTTGCTTGGCTCTAAGGTGAGGGAGTTAGAATCAGAGCTAAAGGGACTTTCAGGTAGGACACAGACACATCGCGTGGTACTTGGTGGGTAAAGGAAGTGAAACTTTTAGTTAAAAAAAGAGGCTGGACACTTGGTAGCTCTAGTTAAATATATAACCATATATTGTAGAACAGAAATTGGAACAGGGTAGCCATATACTATACTATACTAGCCTAGCCATAATGTAAAACAGATATTGGAACAGTCTTTTGCAGAGAGAGCAAAGATGACACGGTGTCTGTGAGAAAGGTGACTCACAAGTGTCCATCACAGGATCATTGTCTCCAGGGCTATTGAAAGTTTTTGCGGGGAGGGGGGAACTCTGTTAGTGGAAATAGAAGTACAGTAAATAACCATCTATTGAGTGCAATAAAGAGCTATAAATTATCAGATGAATTGTTGAAATAAATGAAAGCAGCCTCCCTTAGAACTTTGAGATTATAGTTCAAATTGGAGGACACTCGTCTTAAAGCTCACAGATAGCACTATGTCCTTATCTCCAGGAAGAGGTACGGCAGGAAGCAGACTGATGGGGACAAGATGGTGTTTTGGAAATTGTGTATTTTTGAAGCAACTGTTATTACTTTGTGTAATTTGCAGAGTGACTCATGCATGACTCATATTTCCAAAAGTACTAAACCAAGATTCCTTTCCATCTACTAACTCTCCCTTTTCATTATTTGGTTTCTCGTGTAATGTGCCATCGACATATGGGATTGAAGGAAGCCACACACAGGCAGTCTCGGGTCACAAATGAGATAGGATGTATAGGTTTGTTCTGAAGTTGAATTTGTATGTACGTTGGAACGGGTACATAACAACCTCTGCTCCTAAGTGTGAGTCCTATGTAAATTGTATGTTTGTAACTCAGGGACTGCCTATATTGTAAATGACGTTGTGAGTCGGTAGTTATGATAGTTTTTTTTTTTTTTTTTTGAGACAGAATCTCATTTTCTCATTTTGTGGCTCTTGCAGCAACCTCCAGCTCCTGGGCCCAGGCCATTCCCTTGTATAGTAGGTATTTTTATCAACCAATAGCAACATGAAACATCTTGTGAAAGTAGATTTAAACTATGTTATGTCTCCCCTCCTAAAGTAGGAATGACTTCAGAAGAAATCTTACTATAATTAAATAAAAATATAGGTTTTTTGGCTCAGCACCTGTAGCTCAGTGGTTTAGGACGCTGGTCACATACACTGGGGCTGGTGGGTTCGAACCTGCCCCGGGCCTGCTAACAACAATGACAACAACAACAACAACAAAAACAAAAATAGCTGGGTGTTGTGGCGGTTGCCTGTAGTCCCAGCTACTTCAGAGGCTGAAGCAAGGGAATTGCTTAAGCTCAAGAGTGTGAGGTTGCTGTGAGCTGTGAGGCCACAGAACTCTACTGAGGGTGATATAGTGAAAATGTCTCAAAAAAAATAGGTTTTTTATGCATGAAAACCTGAACTAGTACTTTTTTTGAGTGCCCTAATTCTAAACATTTTTCACATAGACATAAGAGTTATTCTAAACAGGTGGTTCTCAACCTATGGGTTGAGACAGTAGGAAGGTTGAGAACCACGGTAGATCTAAACTCTTCCTTTGTCTTACTTCCTTTGCACAGTTACAAATCTTTTTTTTTTTTTTATTGAATGGTAACTATGTACATTAATGCACTTCTGGGGTACAGTGTGGGGTTTTCACATGCAATCCGAAATACTTCCATCAAACTGATCAACACAACCTTCATGTCATTTTCTCAGTTATTGTTT
>CAUYQV010098132.1:0-13073 GCA_963574575.1 Galagoides demidoff | reverse complement strand
CCTCCAACTCCTGGGCTCAAGCGAGTCTCCTGCCTCTGCCTCCCAAGTAGCTGGGACCACAGGCGCCCGCCACAACGCCCGGCCATTTTTTGGTTGCAGCCATCATTGTTGTTTGGCGGGCCCGGGCTGGGGATTCGAACCAGCCATCTTAGGTGTACATGGCTGGCGCCTTAGCCGATTGAGCCACAGGCGCCGAGCCGAGACTTTTTCACTATTCAGGGTTTGGGCCTCACTTTGCTGCTCAGAAACTTTGTCAATAGGCCCAGGAGGCTCAGGGGCAAACTCATGACACTTAAGGAGAGGCATGGATTCGAATACCAATGAATTGATAATGAAAACCATAACTGCATTAAACCAACCAGGTACTTGGGTTCACTGGTGAGCACATTCACTGCCAGTGGCCATTTCATACAAGGGGAAGCCAAAGTTCAGTGGGAAGTTTACTCAAAGAACAGGGAAAGGAGAGCCTGGGCAGGGAGAGCCAGCTGCATGGTCTTTGTGGTGGTGCCTGCCCCCTGCCAGGACATACCTGGTAGTCCTGTTCAGGACAGTGGAGAGCACACACACACACACACACACACGCTTGACACCACAAAGACAACCTCACTGGGCTGGTACATCTTTCCACAGAGTACATTGCAGTAACTTAGAGAGTCACTTTCACAGTCTGCTCATACCTGTCATGTTGCTGCAAGGATTAAATGAGACAACAAACACATTATCATGCTTTGTAAGCAATACATCAGCAAAGAAAACCTACAGAGTGAGGAGTGAGGACAGATATTATTCAATACATGTTTCATAAAGAGGTTCCACCTGCTTTCCCCAGCCCCTTATAAAAGGGAATCTGATAGTTAAATCAGTGAAAATCCATTCCCTAATAAACCCATCCATATTTATTGAGACCTCACTATTGTTCTCGGTGCCATGGAAAACACAGAAGCAATTAAGACAGGGTTTCCCTCCCTCCAAGAATTTATATATAATAAAGTTGGAGCTATAAACTAACGCCTACAGGATGGTCATTAACAGCATGGAGATGAGTGTGCTAAGGGTGTGTGGTGCAGAAAACATGTTGTAAGTCACTGCAGTCCCAGTGGGGCTGGTGGACACAGGCTAGATTGGAAACTGGCTATTGTCAGTGGCCACTCTTTCATCCCTGGGTCAGTCAGACAAGGAATAAGCCCCCTAACCATAAGGTTCTGGGTGCCTGGCCTAAACCCTGCCAAGAAGCAGGGGCTTCTTGAGGGCACATGAGTATCTAAGTCCCCATCTCACAACCACTGTTAGCCTTATTCCCCATTAGCCATGGCAGGAGATGCCTGTGAAGGCAGACTGGGCAGACTTAAACCAGGTAGGAATCGGGGAATGGGTCAGCATCCTCCCTCACCAGTAATGGTCAGGGCAAGGTGGGGCAGCAAGTGGCTGCTTCACTGACCATGGTTCCTGAGGAGCTGGAGCTGCTGCCAGGCTCACCTGGAGGGGCTGATGTTCTCTAGAGGCCTCTTAAAACCTCAAGTAGAGACAAAACTGAAGTTCTCTCCCTTCCACAGCTGAGCCAACTTGGTCCATCTAACAGCCTGAGTCTCCTGCCCAGGCCCCTTGGCAGTCCCATCTCCCCACCCCCACTTCTGCACTTCCCCATCTAATACTTAGGTAAGATCCATTCTCAATCTCCCTGTACCCCAACTGCTTATCTCAGGAGAAAGCACCAACTCAGAATAATATTAACTATGTGTGTGGAATCACATATCACCACCCCAAATTAACTTAATGGACAAAGGAATAGATACTGATTACTGGTGAAGCCTCTGGCATTGCTCTAGAGGCTCCCAAATGCATGTAGTTATAATTCTTTTTTTTTTTTTTTTTTTTTTATACAGAGCCTCAAGCTGTTGCCCTGCATAGAGTGCTGTGGTATCACAGCTCACAGCAACCTCCAACTCCTGGGCTCAAGGGAGTCTCCTGCCTCAGCCTCCCAAGTAGCTGGGACTACAGGTGCCTGCCACAATGCCCAGCTATTTTTAGAGATGAGGTCTGGGTCTGACTTAAGCTGATCTTGAACTCCTGAGCTCAGGCAATCCACCCGACTCAGCCTCCCAGAGTGCTAGGATTACAGGCATGAGCCACCATGCCTGGCCTTCTGTTTTAATTTCTGCTATGGTAAATGTCAGTAGCTATTGTTGATCCACATAAACAGAAGCTCTTTGAGTGTCCTCAGTAATCTGTAAGTGTGTAAGGGGATCCTGAGATTGAAACGTTTGCAAACTGCTACTCTCATGAGAAGGAATACAGCAGGGTTGTCGGATAAAAGAGAGGATGTCCAGTTACATTTGAATTTCAGATAAATAAAGTGAATAATTTTTTTTTTTTTTTTTTTTGGCATCACAGCTCATAGCAACCTCCAACTCCTGGCCTTAGGTGATTCTCTTGCCTCAGCCTCCTGAGTAGCTAGGACTACAGGCTCCTGCCAGAGCACCCAGCTATATTTTTTGTTGCAGTTTGGCTAGAGCCAGGTTCGAACCCATCACCCCTGGTATATGGGGCCGGTGCCCTACCTACTGAGCCATAGCGCTGCCCTGAAGTGAATAATTTTATAATATAATGTTGCATGGGACATACTTAACTAAAAAATTATTTGTGTTCATCTAAAATTCAAATTTAAATGGGTATTCTGCTTTTTCATTCATTCATTAATTTTTAATTTTTTTTTTTTTTTGAGACATAGCCTCAAGGTGTTGCCCTGGGTAGAGTGCAGTGGCATCACAGCTCACAGCAACCTCCAACTCCTGGGCTCAAGCGATTCTCCTGCCTCTGCCTCCCAGGTAGCTGGGATTACAGGTGCCCACCACAATGCCCGGCTATTTTTTGGTTGCAGCCATTATTGTTGTTTGGTGGGCCCAGGCCGGATTCGAACCCACCAGCTCAGGTGTATGTGGCTGGCGCCTTAACTGCTTGAGCCACAGGCACTGAGCCTATTTTTTAATTTTTTTGAGACAGAGTCTCCCTCTGTCATCCTGGGTACAGTGTCATGGCATCATAAGTCACAGCAACCTCAAACTCTTGGGCTCAAGTGATCCTCTTGCCTCAGCCTCCAGAGTGGCTGGGAGTACAGGTGCTTGCTACAACACCCAGATAGTTTTTCTATTTTTAGTGGAGATGTGAGGTCTCACTGTTGCTTAGGCTGGTCTCAAACTCCCGAGCTCAACTTTCTGCTTTTTTATTTGCTAACTCTAACAACCATACTACCAAGAGAGATTTAGGTCAAATAATAGGATAAACTTGGTCAGACATTGAGATTCTGACCCCAAACAGGATGCTGAAGTCCTTATTCTGGATAGCATTACAGAATAAAATCCTTAGGGTTAATGTTGGGCATAGTGATTCACACCTGTAATCCTAGCACTCTGGGAGGCCAACGCAGGTGGTTAACTTGAGCTCATGAGTTTGAGACCAGCCTGAGGAAGAGCGAGACCTATCTCTACTAAAATAGACCTATCTCTACAGGCAACGTGGCTGGTGCCCGTAGTCCCTGCTCCTTGGGAAGCTGAGGTGGGAGGATAACTTGAGATCAAGATTTTTGAGGTTGCTGTGAGCTATGATAAAGCCAAGGTCCTCAACTCCAGGGCAGCAGAATTCTCAAAAAAAAGAAAACAAAGGTTCAGGTTAGAGTTTACAGTCAGAGGCAGGATCTTCCCCAAGCTGGGCCAAGGACACACCCATCCTCAAGAAACTCAAGCAGCTAGAGGCTGAGCAAAAAACCACAGGAAGTGGTGGAAGTGAAACAGGGTGTCAGGATTGTTATTAAAAGGGGGAAGTGACAACACTAAGTGGGTGGGTGAAGGGCGGGCTGGGGGTGGGGGCAGGGCACTGAGGTCTCTAACGGGTGTCAAAAGCATTAGAGGAGGAGGTCATTCAGATCCCCTCTCACTCAATCTGTGCTAAAAATAGTTGTGGTACGGCTGGGGAGGCATATCACGCCTGTAATCCTAGCACACTGGGAGGCTGAGATGGGTGATTATCTGAGCTCAGAAGTTGGAGGCCGGCCTGAGCAACAGCCAGACCCCGTCTCTAAAAATAGCTGGGCATTGTGGCGGGCGCCTGTACTCCCAGCTACTTGGGAGGCTGAGGCAAGAGAATCGCTTAAGCCCAAGAGTTGTGGTTGTGGCAGGGATGAAGGTTGAGAGGGTGGGAAGCAAGTTTTGAGGTTTGGGTAGCAAATCTTGAGGTTTGGGTAAGGCAGAGCAGAGATAGTGCTGGGGTGGTTGGAGCTTCAGAAAAACCTAAGGAGCATATCTGGGGCTGAAACTAAGCAGAGAAACAAAGAAGTGGCCTCAGGCACAGCCCAGAGGAGAAGGGCCCTTCCCTCCAGCTAAGAGAACCTAGGAGAAGGGGCTGGTGATGGTCACTTCTCTGGGTCAACAGGAAAGTTCCCTAAGGGCCATTATTGGCTTCAACCTAGGAGGGAATGGGTTGGTGGAGGCCTGGCTGCTTTTGACCACAGAGGTTTTAGACTCAACCTGAAATCACAGAACAAGTGCAGGCAAAAGACAGTTCATCTTTTCTGGTGTCTAGAGTTCATTGAACAAACACCTTTGTTTGCCCAGGGGCAGGGGTGAGGTGTCAAATCCGGGGCTCCAGCCTGCCAAGGCTCAGTCTTTAGAGGAGTCACTTCCTGACCAGACAGTGCCTGAGCAGGGCCCACAGGGTCTTGAGCAGGGAATAAGCCCTTCAGCCACTGGGCACTGGGGGAGAGTTTTGTGGAGAGGGGTAACTGGGCCTTGTAGGCTGAACAGTTTTCTGGGTCAAGTAGAAAGGCTTTTAGGAAGCAAGAATTTCTCAGAAATTTAAAAACTGACCTCATTGTCTGGGCATGGTGGCTCACCCTGTAATCTTAGTGCTTCCGGAGGCTGAGGCAGGTAGATAACTTGAGCTCAGGAGTTTGAGACCAGCCTGAGCAAGAGCAAGACACCATCTCTACTTGAGACCCGTCTCTACTAAAAATAGAAAAACAAAGCCAGGCACAGTGACTCATGCCTGTAATCCTAGCACTCTGGGAGGCTGAGACAAATGAGTGTATTTGAGCTCAAGAGTTTGAGCCCAGCCCAAGCAAAAGTGAGACCCCATCTCTACTAAAAATAGAAAAACTGAGGCAAGAGGATCTCTCTTTTTTTTTTGAGACAGAGCTTAAGCTGTCCCCCTGGGTAGAGTGCTATGGCATCACAGCTCACAGCAACCTCCAACTCCTGGGCTCAAGAGAGTCTCTTGCCTCAGCCTCCCAAGTAGCTGGGACCACAGGCGCCCGCCATAACACCTGGCTATTTTTTGGTTGTAGCTGTCATTGTTGTTTGGCGGCCCCAGCTGGATTCGAACCCACTACCTTGGGTGTACATGGCTGGCGCCTTAGCCACTTGAGCCACAGGTGCCGAGCCAAGAGGATCTCTTGAACCCAAGTCAGAGGTTGCTGTGAGCTGTAACTCCATGGCACTCTACCCAGGGTGACAGCTTGAGACTCTATCTCAAAAATAAATAAATAAATAGATAAATATAAAAAATAAAAATAGAAAAGCAAGCTGAGAGTCATGCTGGGCACCTGTTGTCCTAGCTACCGGGGAGGCTGAGGCAAGAGACTCTCTTGAGCCCAAAAGCTTGAGGTTGCTGTGAGCTGTGATGATGCCATAGCACTCTACCTAGTGCTTGGTATAACAGAGTGAGACTCTGTCTCCAAAAAAAAAAATTACTTACTTACTTACTTACTTAATTAATTAATGAAATGAAAACTGACCTCCCATGGTTGAGTCTGGTGCCTGTGTGCAACCTCATACACAGAGGGTAGCTCTCCATCCTGACTCCCACTCATTCTCTAGGTATATGCTCCTGCCCAGTAAGGTGTCTGCATTCTTGTGACAAGGCAGGGGCTGGGGACTTTCTCTGTTTCCTAGATTCCTGGGGTTTGGGCTCCAGGCCTGGTTTCTTCCCTCTTCCTTCTTCCCTCCCCTCTTACAACATGCAGCCTGGCAGCCTGGCCCCTTCTCTGCCTCCGCCAGGAGGAAGGCTGCTAAAACCATGGTGGGTGTGCCTCTGTGGAGCAGCAGGAGCCAGCTAGACACAGCCCAGACCAGTCTCCCCAGCTGCCAAGTGCAGCCTTTTCTTGTATCTTCCCCACTGGTAGGCAGACTGTGTTGGGCTTCTCTGAGGCCCTATGTAGGTAGGAGAGTCTGGGGTGACTCTGCCTAGACTGGCTCTGTGACCTGGAGCAAGTTGCTAGACCTCTCTGGGCCTTGACCTCCTATTGGTACAATTATAATCCACACCTAGGGTCTGTTCCAGGTGATGCATGTGGACGTTGTAAGGTGTCAGCACACTGCGGGTGAAAGAGGTTATGACTTTGAATTTACCCTGAATCCCACAGTTTGAACATGCTGACTGTCTCAAAGTTTATTTGGGGGCATCAGTTTCCAGATGGAGATTCCTAACCTAAGTGTCATATGCATGATTTTTAAGTAGGTACCTTTATCTAGGAGAAGTTTTCATCACATCCTCAAGGGAATCCACAACTGAAAACCCATGAAGAGCCACTGTCTGAGCCCTGAGGCGCCCTCCACGGGAGGTCGTCTGCCAGGAAATGCCCTGGGGTAGGCAGAGGGAGGCAGTAGCTATGCTGGCTAGGGTGACCTAAGCAGAACTGCTCAAGATGGGCCTGGCCACATGGATCCAAAAACACCAAGGAGGATTTCTCTGACCCTGAGTTTAGTGCAGGCCAGCAAGGTTACAGAGCTCATGAGATCTACAAGTGGCAGAGCCTAGGTGATATTTCATTACCCCCCTCTATGCTAACCTGATCTTGGTTAGAGTGCTGTACTCTGTATAAGACACTATGTTGTAGGAAGAACATGGATAAATGGAAATGTTCCCAGAAGACAAATCAAAAGGCCTTGAAACCACGTTTTGGGAGGAACAACTGAAAGAAATGAGTGTATTTGACTAACAGACAAAAATACAGGGGAGATGGGGATTGGGAGTAGACACTAATTGTTGAAGTGCTGGGTGGCGCCTGTGGCTCAAAGGAGTAGGGTGCCAGCTCCATATATGGGAGGTGGCAGGTTCAAACTCGGCCCCGGCCAAAAACTGAAAATAAAATAAAATAAATTGCTGAAGTGCTGCCTGGTAGATCCACAGGGAGGCAGATAATAACTTAGCAAAAGGAAATACTTTCTAACAGTGAGGCCTGTCCTATCTGGAGTGAAATGGGACTCCCCACTGCTCCATGCATTTGGTCTTGCATGGGGGAATAAATTGTAGACAGGATACAAGTGCTGTCCAATAAGGGCATGAAGAAATGATAATGACCACTCCCCTGTGGTTTAGGACAGTGAGTGATACATGATGGGGCAGAGCAGGGGAAAGTGGCCAGACTTGGGCCTCTGTGGCCTCTATCTGCCTTTGCAAAGGAGTCTGCTCTGACTGCTTGGGTCTGCTGTGGTCCCTCCCTGCTGGATGACACTCCATGGCCCCTGATGTGGTCTTGCAAGCAGGTGGGTAACTGGGCTATGTGAGAAGAGAGGAAGGTGGCAGCCCCAGAAGACTGGTCTCCAGCTCCCATGGAGGACAAATTGGGCTGTTATGGGCCAGAGGGTAGGAAGATGGCTCATTGGTGAGTCACCTTCGGTCATTGTCTGCTCTTGCTCCCTCTGGGGGAGGGTGGAAGGGAGGGGAGACAATGCTTCTGGCCAGCTGGACATGTAAGGGCAGGGTCCCCACCCTTGTCTTCACAGCCTTGGGGGATTGGGATTTGGGTCCCTTGCCATCCTTGCCAGCCACCCAGTAAGATAGGGATTGGCTGCTAAGCTGGCATTGGATGGATGTTGAGGGGAGGGTGTCTAGTTCTGTCACACCTTGCAAAGGAGCTTGGGGTGGTCTGGAGCCTAGAGGACTGGACTGTGGGAGAAATTGCCCTGCCCTGTCTGGCACCACAGAGCAAGCAGGCAGGCGTGCCCCTCTCTAGTGATCACATCTGAGCCTGACAGGCGCTCCCTCCCTACCGCACCCTCCTTCCAAACCTGCTCTCACCTAGCAGGCCTGTCGAGCACCCCACCCTTCCTGAGGGCCCCAGGGAAGACAAGAGAGCAGGGTAACTCCAGGTCAGGGCCCACAGGTACCACCCGACTCCCCACTAGAGCCTGATGTGGTCCAAGTGGCAGAGACTTCATTTTGCTCTCCATCAAGCCTGAGTCTGGGTCCCTGATGTCTTCTGGGGTGAGGGTCAGAGAAGTACAGAATGATAGACATTCAGGGTTATACATTTGGGGAAACTGAGGTTCACAGAGGTCACACACATGCAGCAGGGTGTCCAGTCTGCGGTGGCAGGTGGCAGGGGGAGGACTTCGAAGAAGAGGACTACTAAGCTCCCAGGCCCCAGCAGGCCTCCAAGTTGGGAACAGTCTAAGTCTTGGGGCCCCCTTTCTGCTCCCCTGCTGCTGCCTGCTTCATTTCTACATAGGCTGAAGGAAGAAAGATGTTGTGGAGCTCAAGGGGTGAGGGTGAGAAAATATCAATCACCCTGCGTGGGCAGCAGCCTGGGCTTTGCAGCCAAATAGACATAGGTTAGAACCTGCGTTCCTCAACTTCCTGCCAGCAGGATCCTGAGAGTTGCCTAGATCTCCTTGAGCCCCAGTTTTCTCATCTGTAAAATGACATCGCATCTCACGTGTAAAATGTATTGCACAGATCCTCTCATTCATCTTCAAAGAGGGACAAAATGTGCTGCTTGGGTGCAAGGCATGGAAACACAGTGGATACAAAAGAGACACACTCTGATCTCCTCTTCCCCTGTATTAGGGACAAGAAACATTCAGTGACAGGGAGTTGAAGCTGAGAAAAATCTTTACAACCAGCCCCTTTAAAGTAACTCCTATCTATCTTAGCCTCTCCATACACTTTAGCTCTTTTTACTCTTTGTTTAACCTTATATAAACATTTGGGTTTTGTCACCTTTTTTTTTTTTGAGACAGAGTCTCAGTATGTCACCCTGGGAAGTGCTCTGGTGTCATAGCTCACAGCAATCTCAAACTCTTGGGCTTGAGTGATTCTCTTGCCTCAGCCTCCCAAATAGCTGGGACTACAGGCACCCACAACAATGCCTGGCTTTTGTTGTTGTTGTTGTATTTGGCAGTGTTGTTTGGCAGGCCCAGTCTGGGTTCAAACCTGCCAGCTCCCGTATATGTATCTGGCACCCTAGCCACTGAGCCACAGGCGCCAAGCCTTCTTTTTATTTTTTAATGAAGGGATTGTTTTCTATTTATATATTTATTTACTTATTTATTCATTTATTTATTTTTTTAGACAGTCTCACTCTGCTGCCCAGGCTAGAATGCTGTGGTATCATAGCTCACAGCAAGCTCAAACTGTTGGGCTCAAGCGATTCTCTAGTCTCAGCCTCCCAAGTAGCTGGAACTAGAGGTGCCCACCACAACGCCCGACTATTTTTAGAGACAGGGTCTTGCTCTTGCTCAGGCTGGTCTTCAACTCCTGAGCTCAAGCAATCCTCCTGCCTGGGCCTCCCAGAGTGCTAGGATTACAGGCGTGAGCCACCATGCCTGGATTTAGGAAAATATTTTTTTAATGAAATTATGTTTGTAAATGGTTTAGAGCAGCATCACAGGAATAGAACGTCCTGCCTTGTTGGGGATGTTCTCTGCCTGCAGTGCCCTGAACTGTAGTCACTAGCTGCTGGGGCTGCTGAGCACTTGACTTGTGGTTTCTGCAGCTGAGGAACTGAATTTTTAATTTTATTTAACTTTGACTAATTTGAATTTCAATAGCCCTGCCTTCCAAGAATCCAGTAAGACAGACTGTGAATGATGACGCTGGAGTAAGCCTGCTGCCTTGTCACTGGCTGAGCTCTCCTGATGGCTGCTTTCTCTCCTCCCCTCTCTCTCCTCTCAGGCTTCACAGCATCCTCTGTTAGGTGTGGAGTCGGGAGCCCCCCTCTCCTCCTCCATCAAACCCCTCCAGGTGGGTGTATGTGATGGTGGAAGCGTCTCCTGTGGCTGAAAACCCAGGCTCGGCACCCCTTGCTGTGGTGATCATGGACAGGTCACCTCCCCTTTGGGAGTATCAGTCAAAGGTTCTGTAAGGGCCCCACAGCCCTTTGTCTTCTAGTTGCTGAGATCATAGGGTGGGGTCGTTGGCCATGCTCAGGTATCCTGGACACTGCTGGGCAAGGGAAACTTCACTGAAGTAACAAAAAGGACTTTCTGGCTGGAAGGCAGATGAGGTTCTAGAATGGGTGAAAAGTGTGTGAGGATGGATGTGGCGTTGGTCTCCCTGTGTTTTTCCTCAAATCTCAACTTCATCCCGGCAGGTACAAGCTCTGTTGCCATTGACCTAATTTTATCTCTGTCTTCTGGGATAGACTTTGAGATGTTCAAAGAGAAGGAGTTTGTCTAGATGGCCTGTGGATCTCCATCTCCCACATGAGGCAGATATTTGGGTAGGCTTGATGAATGGAATAATGAATGTTTCCTCTGGACACCTCTCCACCCTTTGGGGTTAGGTTGAAATTCCATGGCTAAAGAATCCGAACCCTAATCCTAAGAACTTTCTATTTGGGGGGAAAAACAGAAAGTCAATGGAATTTGTAGACTTTTTTTTTTTTTTTTTTTAGACAGAGCCTCAAGCTTTCACCCTGGGTAGAGTGCTGTGACATCACAGCTCTCAGCAACCTCCAACTCCTGGGCTCAAGAGATTCTCCTGCCTCTGCCTCCCAAGTAGCTGGAACTCCAGGTGCCCGCCACAATGCCCGGCTATTTTTTGGTTGCAGCTGTCATTGTTTGGCGGGCCCGGGCTGGATTCGAACACGCCAGCTCAGGTGTATGTGTCTGGAGCCTTAGCCGCCACAGGTGCCAAGCCATGTAGACTTTTTTTTTTAATTTATTTTTTTCACCCCCAGTAGAGTGCTATGGCGTCACAGCTCACAGCAACCTCAAAGTCTTGGACTTAAGTGATTCTTTTGCCTCAGACTCCCAAGTAGCTGGAACTATAGGCACCTGCCACAACGCCCGGCTAAGAATTTGTGGATGTTTGTCTTCCCTTTCTGCCTCTTTGAAAGTGGTTTTTATTCTTAATTTCTCAAACTTCGACTTTTTCTTTCTCCTGCAGAGCAGGGAAAGTGTTTAGTTGGATAAACCAATTCATACTAAGAGGAGAGTGGTTGGGCTTTATCCTTCTGAGGGTAAAAGAAGCAAAACTGAACCTGACAGTGGGTTGTCAGGTTTCGATGGGCATTGACATTGTTGGCAATGGATTTGTTCTGGGTCTGCCTCTCACCAGCTGTGTGTCCGCGAATGAGTTCTTGTCTTCCCTCCTAGACACAGCTTGCTCATCTGTAAAATGGAGTCTAATGACACTTCTCTGGCCACTCTCCAGGGTTCTTGTGAGGATAAAATGAATCAGTGCACACAAAAGCATTTGTTAGCTGTAAGGTCCTAGACAGAAAAAGGATTCATATTGCCATGACTTTGGGCCGGGGTGGGGCCTTCCCACACCCTCAAATCATACCAGAGTAGATGGTGGCCATGCGTGGAAGCCACCTCTTTTTTAATCTTACAGCTGCCAAGCAGAGAGGGGAACCTAGTATCTCTTTCACCTGTAGCCCCACCTCTGGGGTAAGGTGATAGGGAGGTCAGGGGAGCCTAATGGAGCCCAAATCTCACTTCTCTCCTCATTTCTTGCTGCTCATGGGCCTGGGCATGCAAGAGCAGTGACCCCTCTGGTGTTCAGAGCACAGGACTCAGGCCTTCATCGCCCCCCACCACCATCAGCGCAGCCCTCACCCCAGCCGCCCTCCACTATGCTGGGAGCCTGCCCTTGACTTGGCCTCATGCAGAGACTCTTCTTGGGTCCTTCCAGAGACCCCAGGAACTGGTTACTTATCAGCCCTGTCAACCTTTCTACCCTAAGTTCTCCATCTGTGTGGAGATGGGGATAACTAGGTGCAGCGTGGTGGTATGACCTGCCCTGGTCAGTCCTCCTCAGCCCTAGAATTCCTGCGGGGAATGCTTGCTCTCTCCCTTCTCTCCCAAAGCTCCCCTCACTTCCCTTTTGCCTTCAAGTGCAGGCAACAGCTCTGAAGCCCCCCAGCCCTAGAAGTTTTGGGGTGGGCACCCTTCCCTCTCAGAAAGCAGTCCTTATTCCTGCTTCTTCAAAGCCCCTTCCTCAGGAACCCTGCCCTCTGGGATGTGGGCCAGGCAGTGCCAGCGCCAGGAAAAACTTCAGATCCACTCACACCATGGATACCCTCTTATCCCACTCCAGCCCCAGGGCCTGACCAAAACCAGCCTGCTACATACACCTGCTCCCTTTCTGCCTCTTACACACATATCAGTGTCCTGAGAAACTTCCCATAGCCCCTCATCAAAATGAAGCTTTTCTTCCTGGACTTCCCTGGTCCCCAGGACCTGAGGCAGCATAGATCTCTGCCTGCCTCTGTATCAGTGAGGTAGATGTGTGTGTGTGTGTGCCAACTAGTCTGTGAGCTCCATGAGGATAGGGTCCAGGTGGATACTTCCCATAGCCCCTCATCAAAATGAAGCTTTTTCTTCCTGGACTTCCCTGGTCCCCAGGCCCTGCAGCAATATAGATCTCTGCCTGCTTCTGTATCAGTGAGGTAGATGTGTATGTGTGTGTGTATGTGTGTGTGTTTGTGTGTGTCCTAAGTAGTTTGCAAGCTCCAGGAGGATAGGGTCTTCAGTGTCTACTATAGAGCCAGAGCTCAAACTCATATTTCTTTTTTTTTTCTTTTCTTTCTTTCTTTTTTTTTTTAGAGACAGTCTCACTCTGTCACCCTTGGTAAAGTGGCATGGTGTCACAGCTCACAGCAACCTCAAACTCTTGGGCTTGAGCAATTCTCTTGCCTCAGCCTCCTGAGTAGCTGGGACTATAGGTACCCATCACAATGCCCCACTATTTTTAGAGATGGGGTCTTGCTTTGGCTGAGCTCAGGCAATCCACAGGCATGAGCCACTGCACTTGGCCCAAACCATTTTTCTCAATTTTTTTTTTTTTTTTTTTTT
>CAUYQV010098129.1:0-13537 GCA_963574575.1 Galagoides demidoff | reverse complement strand
GGGATCCGAGGGTTCACTTCTGTGGTTTATCTTACAAGGGTACAAGTGAATCTTTCTATGAGTAGAATATGAACGTTTTAACACAATAACTAAGAAAATGATATGAAGGCTATGTTAACCAGTTTGATGGAAGTGTTTTGGATTGTGTGTGAAAACACCACACTGTACCCCAGAAGTGCATTAATGTACACAGTTACCATTCAATTAAAAAAAAAAAAAACAACTACAAAAAAAAAAAAGAAGTACCAACCTCTGCCCAGGCTTTTAGCACCGCTAAGATCTCCATGGTAGAAGCACTTTCGTTATATAAATGACTTACAGCTTCTTTTCCAGCCTGTATTTTTGTTAGTGATGAAACAAGCAACTGATGAACTCTTCGGAGATCATTAAGGTCACTTACAACTCCACTTGTTATCCAGGCACTGCAGACCTAGTTTTTTAAAAAATCAAACGTTACACTTAAAAATTATAAGTATCCCTTGTGAGTTCAGCAGAGCTCACCCATATCTCAGAAATCTAGCCACTGTAAACATGTTGTGATCAAGAATTTCAACGAAGTGAGGCTGTTAATGATAGTTAAAAGCCAGCTTTTCAAAAGGGAATGAGGTCTAAGGATGAAGCAAGGAAACCAGTGCTACTAAGTATTTAAATTAAAGTTTTAGATGTATTAGTATGGGAAAATGAAGCCATAAAATCATAATCATAAATGTTTTAATATTTAAATTAAACCTCTAGTCTTGATTATTATTACTATTATTTTTTTGAGACAGAGTCTCATTTTGTCACCCTCGGTAGAGTGCTATGCTGTCACAGCTCACAGCAACCTCCAACTCCTGGGCTTAGGTGACTCTCCTACCTCTGTATCCTGAGTAGCTGGGACCACAGGTGCCCACCACAATGCTCAGCCACTTTTTTGTTGCAGTTTGGACAGAGCCGGGTTTGAACCTACCACCTTCAGTAGATGGGGCTGGCGCCCTACTCACTAAACTACAGATGCCACCCTAGTCTTATTTTATCTCGTTATTTTAAAAGTAAAGATTATATGGCTAATGTAAACTTAGTTAAAAGATAAAGCATTTGGCTTGGCTCCTATAGCTCAGTGGCTTGGGCGCCAGACACATACATTGAAGGTGGCAGGTTGGAGCCCAGGTCGGGCATGCCAAGCATCAATGACAACTACAACCAAAAAAAAAAAAAAATAGCCAGGTGTTGTGGCAAGTGCCTGTAGTCCCAGCTACTTGGGAGGCTTGAGGGAAGAGAGTTGCTTGAGCCCAAGAGTTTGAGGTTGCTGTGAGCTGTGAACCATAGCACTCTACTGAGGGCAACATAGTGAGACTGCCTCAAAAAAAAAGAAAAGAAAAGATAAAAAGAAAAGGTAAATGGTAAGCTGAGATTCATAGTAAAACAACTATAAAGAAGAGCCTTGGTAACAAATAACTAGAGGATTGCTCCCTAAGACTATTTCTTAAGCTTTACCTTTTTAGTCATTTACCTGACATGCTTTGGCAGTGACATCAGGTGGAGTCTCTGAAGTGAAGGCTGGTCTAAGTGCTGCTCCTACCTGGCATGAAATTATATGACTTAATTATAACACATAAATTATATCAAACAGTAAGTAAGATAGCACAACTTCTCCCTTTTTGTAAGGTTATTTGTTTATAACAGGTAGATATGAATTACGGGCACCTATTATCTTTGCCCGTATCTTCCTATATTTTTGGTTAACAGCATCTCAAAGTTGTTTTTCCTTTGGGGAACCATCTCTCCTTCTAACTCTTAGTCCACATTGTTGCTATAGAGGTAATAGCACTGTCTGGCTCCAGCGACCCACACTGGGATAATGAAAGCTCTCAAGGTTTTGCCAGAAATAATCAGAAAGAAGAACTGTCTCTTTATAAGGCACTAGGTGTTAAGAGAGCCATCTTGATATCACTTGGACAGAAAACTTGAGAAACAATTCAGTGTAGGCTCAGTGCCCATGGCTCAGTGGTTAGGGTGTTGGCTATATACACTGGGGCTGGCAGGTTCAAACCCAGCCCGGGCCTGCTAAACAATGACAACTACAACAACAACAACAAAATAGTCAGGCGTTGTGGTGGGTGCCTAGAGTCCTACCTACTTGGGAGGCTGGGGCAAGAGAATCACTTAAGCCCAAGAGTTGGAGGTTGCTGTAAGCTGTGAGACCACTACACTCTACCCAGGGTGACAAAGGAGACTCTGTCTCAAAAAAAAAAAACAAACCCCCCCCCAAAAAAAAACAAACAATTCAGTGTAGAAGAATGCAGAGCCAACTAAGAAATTCCAAAAATAATTTTCCTTTTCTGCTTGAGTTGTAATTGTATTTCTAGCACTTGGAATTGTAAGAGGGCTAAAGATACAACAGAGTTCCTCTAAACAAAGTTGAATTTCAATACTTTATTCTAATATGACAGTTCTATGTAACTTCCTTCTGCTTTCACCCTAAGCGTACACTGGCATTATCTCCTAGGAAAGAGTGATTGAGACTGCTCTGCCTCCCTAACTGCCAGGCATCAGAAGCTGCTTCTGAATCTCAATCAGAGATATCCTTGGTTGAATGCTGCCAGAGGATTACAAGACAGGTGATGATTTTGTCTTCCTTGCTCAATGCACAATTAATCAGTTAAAAATAAGAAACTGGAGTCCTTTCCTAAGACTAGAAAAAAAAAATGGAGGTGGTTATATATACCATTCTATTCCAGAGTAATGATTCACTGATAAAACATGCATGTAGCCTAAATAGAATATTTACTAGTGATTTGGTACTATGTTGTTTTTTCAGACATTTTGTGAAGGACTTCATCACTAAAGTCCCCTATTTCCCCAAATTAGCAAGAAGGTTTTATTTATTTATTTATTTATTTTTGAGACAGAGTCTCACTATGTTTTTTTTTTTTTCAAAGAGTCCCACCTTGTCGCCCTCCGTAGAGTGTAGTAGTGTCACGGCTCACAGCAACCTTCAGCTCTTGGGCTTAGGCGATTCTCTTGCCTCAGCCTCCCTTGTAGCTGGGACTACAGGTGCCTGCCACAACACCCAGCTATTTGTTTTTGTTTGTTGGCTTGTTTAGCAGGCTCAGGCCAGATTCTAACCCACCAACCCTGGTGCATGTGGTGGGCGCCCTAACTGCCAAGCTATGGGCACTGAGCCTTTAAGAAGGTTTTAATTATAAAGCTTAATCTTTAAAGTTATAAAACACCCGTTTTATGTACCACTTGGCTTTTATGTGAACTTTTATAAAACATTAACTATCATATTTATTCTTTAAACACATACATTTTCTGTAATTATACTGTGGTCTGGCAGCAGAGATATATACAAGCAGTCCCTGGGTTATAAATATCCAACTTACCATACATCCTGCACTTAAGAACAGAGGCTATTACAGTAAATCCCTAAGTTACAAACATCTGACTGATGTGCATCTTGCACCTACGAATGGAAATCATTATTATAAGTTATGTACCTGTTCTGACTTACATATAAATTCAACTTAAGAAGAAACCTATAGAACATATCTTGTTTGTAACCTGCAGACTGCCTGTACTCATTTTTTAATTAATAGGAGTCATGCCCGTAAGTTTCACAGACTTTTTATCTCTATGTTTAACAATAAAATTCGCTAACAGAAAGTGCTTACATTGGCTTGATACTGTTCCAGAATCACATGACCTGGAAATTCTGGTTCTGGAATAGCTGCAAATCGCCGAATAACAACTAACAGTGTTTCGAGGCCAGAAAGACGGAGCTGGTCACTGTGGTCTGTGGCAGCCATAAAAGCCATGCGAATTAAGTCAGCAAGATGTAGCACCAAAAAGTCATCTATAAGATTAAAAAATACATTTGAAGGAAAGGAAAGAAAAGATTAAAAAGTATCTCATTAAGAAAAACAATATGCTAGAACTAAGATTGATGTTAAGTGATAATTTCTCCTTTACCTTCATTATATACTTTTTTTTTTTGTAGAGACAGAGTCTTACTTTATCACCCTTCGTAGAGTGCTGTGGCATCACACACCTCACAGCAACCTCCAACTCCTGGGCTTAAGCGATTCTCTTGCCTTTGCCTCCCGAGTAGTCAGGACTATAGGTGCCTGCCACAATGCCTGGCTATTTTTTTGTTTCAGTTTGGCTGGGGCCAGGTTTGAACCCGCCACCCTTATTATATGGGACTGGTGACCTACCCACTGAGCCTCACTCACCGCCCAATAATGTACTTTCTTTTAAGTATCTTTGATTTTACTATTTATCAAATATGGACTATACAAGTGGATTTAATGCACATTGCAAATACAAACAAAAAACTATCCCAAGGAAACAATTATGTACAGGTATTCAAATCCTTTAAGAGTACAGATCACATCTTCAACACAAATTTTGTTCAGACTCTCTGATAAAAGTAGTTTAGTTGGTACTTAGGAGACTTTGGGGTATGATATATTAGGAAGTAATTTATTCTCTTTACATAAAATTGAATCCAAGAAACTTAAATGTTCCTTTAAAAAACTTTCAGGGCGGTGCCCGTGGCTCAAAGGAGTAGGGCGCCGGCCCCATATACTGGAGGTGGTGGGTTCAAACCCAGCCCTGGTCAAAAACTGCAAAAAAAAAGTTTCATGTGGCTCTTTATATGAACTAGATTATCTTATACTTGCATGTCTTGTCAAACATGCAAATGACGGAAGTAAAAAAAAACCATTTCTAGCTATAGAAATGATAAACGACAATTTCTTTCATTCCTACAACATATTCTTTGACATTATAATTCTCCAAAGATGTAAGAAAATCACTTAATAAGGTTCAAATAAAAAAATGTTTAGGAGGGCAGGACCTGTGGCTCGGTAGGTAGGGTACTGGCCTCATATACCAAGGGTGGCGAGTTCAAACCTGGTCCTGGCCGAACTGCAACAAAAAATAGCTGGGCGTTGTGGTGGGCGCCTGTAGCCCCAGCTACTCAGGAGGCTGAGGAAAGAGACTCACCTAAGCCCAGGAGTTGGAGGTTGCTATGAGCTGTGACTCCACAGCAGTCTACTGAGGGCGATAAAGTGAGACTGTGTCTCTAAGAAAAATAAAACAAGGGCGGTGCCTGTGGCTCAGTGAGTAGGACACCGGCCCCACATACCAAGGGTGGCGGGTTCAAACCTGGCCCTGGACGAACTACAACCAAAAAATAGCTGGGCATTGTGGCAGGCACTTGTAGCCCCAGCTACTTGGGAGGCTGAGGCAAGATAATCGCTTAAGCCCAGGAGTTGGAGGTTGCTGTGAGCTGTGATGCCCTGACACTCTACCAAGGGCAATAAAGTGAGACTCTGTCTCTACAAAAAAATTAAAATAAATAAATAAATAAAATGTTTAGGGGTACAACTAATTTTTACAGGTACCTTGAATATATAAGAATAAATCAAAGAAGAATGGAGTTATAACTCACACTAAAGACACCAACTATTAGTAAGTACCAATTACAATTTTAATTGGGAGTACAAAAATCATTAAGTATCTAAGGCTTACTAATTTTATACCTGTATCTAGCACAATGCTTATCACAAATAAGAGACTGAAATGCTTGTTCAAAAATAATTAAATCAGAAATACCTTATCCGTATTCAGACAGGCAATAGCAATTCCGCTACTGTAATTCTTTTGTATGGCAAAGAATATTTCTAAGGCACTTAGAAATAGGTACTGTCGGTTTAGCACCCATAGCACAGTTAGTTACAGCGTCAGCCACATACACCAAGGGTGATGGGTTTGAACCCAACCTGGGATAGCTAAGCAATGCTAACTGTAATCAAAAATAGCTGGGCATTGTGACGGGTGCCTGAAGTGCCAGCTACTTGGGAGGCTGAGGCAAGAGAATCGCTTAAGCCCAAGAGTTTGACGTTGCTGTGAGCTGTGACGCCACAACACTCTACGAAGGGCGATAGCTTGAGACTGTCTCCAGAAAAAAAGAAGTATGTACTCTCTTTGAACATATGTACATAAGGAACTTTAAAAAAAATGAGACATTAAAGCATAAACACAAACATAAATAGGTAAAAATAATAAAACTGAACAGAAAGAGGTCAAAATGGTTTCATCATTAGAATTGCTTTATACAGAGATAGGATCAAATGTGATCTAAATAATATCCATGACATCAAAACAATCTATAAACAAAAATTGGCATGAATTATAAACCAGAAAATAATTTTGGGGAACTAGCTAATATACATGCTATTTCCCCAAAGCAGGTTACTCTCTACAAACTTAGCTCATTGCACATACATACCTATTCAATGAAACTTAACCATTAAAAAGGTACTAGCAATTCTGGTAGAATTCTCATGTGAAACCAAAAAAAATAAAAGAAAAATGTACTAGCATTATAGCTTACATAAATATAATCACATTTCATAACTGATTTGGAAAAAAGAAAAGCTTTAGTTTCCTTTTAAAAATTAATAATATGGCTCGGCGCCTGTGGCTCAATCGGCTAAGGCGCCAGCCACATACACCTAAGGTGGCGGGTTCGAATCCCCAGCCCGGGCCCGCCAAACAACAATGATGGCTGCAACCAAAAAAAAAAAAAATGGCTGGGCCTTGTGGCAGGTGCCTGTGGTCCCAGCTACTTGGGAGGCCTGAGGCAGGAGACTCGCTTGAGCCCAGGAGTTGGAGGTTGCTATGAGCTGTGATGCCACGGCACCCTACCCAGGGGGATAGCTTGAGGCTCTATCTCAAAAAAAAAAAAATAAATAAATAAAAATTAATAATAGGCTTGGCACCTGTGGCTCAAGCAGCTAAGGCGCCAGACACATACACCTGAGTTGGCAGGTTTGAATCCAGCCCGGGCCCACCAAACAACAATGATGGCTGCAACCAAAAAATAGCTGGGCATTGTAGCGGGTGCCTGTAGTCCCAGCTACTTGGGAGGCAGGCAGGTGAATCCTTTGAGCCCATGAGTTGAGGCTATTGTGAGCTATGACGCCAGGGCACTCTACCCAGGGTGACAGCTTGAGGCTCTGTCTCCAAAAAAAAAAAAAAATTAATAATAGGCTTGGTGCCTATAGCTCAGTGGCTAGGGTGCCAACCACGTACACCGGAGCTGGCAGGTTTGAATCCAGCCCAGACTGCCAAACAACAATGACAACTATAATCAAAAAATAGCTGGGCATAATGGCAGGTGCCTGTAGTTCCAGCTACTTGAGAGGCTGAGGTAAGAGAATCACTTAAACCCAAGAGTTTCACAGTTATACTCTAAGAAATAATAAAGGAAATTTGAATGGGAAAAAAAAAAAAACCAAGAGTTTCAGCTGTGAGCTGCAAGGCCACAGCACTCTACCAAGGGTGATATAGTGAGACTCTGTCTCAAAAAAAAATTAAAATTAAAAATAAAATAAAATAAAATAAAAATTAATAATAAAGGGTGGCACCTGTAGTTGAAGCAGCTAAGGCACCAGCCACACACAACAGAGCTGGCAGGTTGGAATCTGGCCCGGACCTGCCAAACAATGACAACTACAACCCAAAAATAGATGGGCGTTATGGCAGGTGCCTGTAGTCCCAGCTACTCGGGAGGCTGAGGCAGGATAATCACTTAAGCCCAGGAGTTTGAGACTGCTGTGAGCTGTGACTCCACGGCAGTCTACCCAGGGTGATAGTTTGAGGCTCTGTCTTAAAACAAAACAAAACAAAAATTAATAATGGGGGTGGTGCCTAAGGCTCAAAGGAGTAAGGCGCTGGCCCCATATATGGGAGGTAGTGGGTTCAAACCTGGCCCTAGCCAAAAACTGCAAAAAAAAAAAAAAAAGAAAATTAATTATGAAGGGCGGCGCCCGTAGCTCAGTAGGTAGAATGCTGGTCACATATACCCAAGGCTGTTGGGTTGGAGCCCAGCCCAGGCCAGCTAAAACAATAATGACAAATGCAACAAAAAAACAGCTGAGTGTTGTGGCGGGTGCCTGTAGTTCCAGCTACTTTGGAGACTGAGGCAAGAGAATCATCTGAGCCCAAGAGTTGGAGGTTGCATTGAGCTGTGACGTCAGGGCACTCTACCCAGGGCGACAGTTTTTCTTTAAAAAAAAAAAACAAACAAAAAACAAACAATAACAATTAATAATAAAACTGTAAGGAGACAGTATTTCTATAAATATATCAACTAATTTTTCCATTACTATGCTACTTACTTCTTGAATCCTTTTTTTTCATATCTTGTGCTAAAGCAAAGTCAAAATGTGCAATGTTCGCATTCTCACACTGGTTAATTATCCTGCAGACACATTCAGCAGCGAAAACTCTAGTGGCCCATCGGGGATTGGTAAAAGGATGGGATTTTTCATCATTTCTGGTGGTCAGGACTGAGGCATCATCTCCTTTATCTCCTTCTTCCTCTTGCATTGTATCCACACAAATTACAGTTGAAAAATCTTTACATCAAGGGAGAAAACAGGTAATTATAATCAACTGGGAGATATATTTACAAAAGAACATAAAAATGACTTCATATTCTGACTAGAATTACTGTTGTTCAATTGTACATCTTTTTGATAACATCAAATAATTATGTATAATAATCACGAATAACAGTGTTGTCTAAAGGAAATACTATTAGAGCTATTTATTCCAGGTCAAAATGACAAAATTGTTAAATTATATTTAAAGTAAAAACCAAATACAATACTAGATACTGGAAGAATTATCAATCCATTCCATCTACATGGAAGAAGCTCAAAATTCTCTAGTAGGAAATACATATGGGTTGCAATGGTGATGTTCTTTGAATACTGGGGCCTTGAATGGATTTTAAGGAGGTCTCTGAACTCACTGAAACTAAAAATATTCTTCTTAGAATAGAAGACTCACTGCTATTATAATAGCCTCAAACTTGTGTTGATAGCTAGAGTCACTGACTAATGAATTATTTCTTATTATTGTTAACTAATTATTTAAACTTATAGGCCAGGTGTGGTAGCTCATGCCTGTAAACCTAGCACTCTGAGAGGCTGAGGTGGGTGGACTGCCTGAGCTCACAGGTTCAAGCCCAGGCTGAGCCAGAGTAAGACCCATCTCTAAAAATAGCTGGGCATTGTGGTAGGTGCCTGTAGTCCCAGCTACTCAGGAGGCTGAGGCAAGAGAATCACTTAAGCCCAGGAGTTTGAGGTTGCTGTGAGCTATGACACCACAGCACTCTAACAAGGGTGACAAAGTGAGACTGAATCAAAAAAAAAAAAAAGGTAAACTTATAAATTGCTTAACTCAATTTACAATGGAACCAACACTATAAAACAACCCAATGTGCTTTTCCTTTCTTGCTTTTTTTTCTGTAGAGATAGAGTCTTATTGCCCTCAGTAGAGTGCGGTGGCATCACACAGCTTACAGCAACCTCCAATCCTGGGCCTTAGGCGATTCTCTTGCCTTAGCCTTCTGAGCTGGGACTACAGGTAACCACCAGGCTATTTTTTTGTTGCAGCTTGGCTGGGGCTGGGTTTGAACCCATCAACCTACCCACTGAGCCACAGGCACCGCCCTCTTTTCTTTTTTTTAAAACTCCTACCCAAGATAGTACTTCAAGCTTTTCTTTTTTTGGAGACAGAGCCTCAAGCTATTGCCCTGGTTAGTGAGTGTCGTTTCATCACAGCTCACAACAACCTCCAACTCCTGGGCTCAAGCGAGTCTCCTGCCTCTGCCTCCCAAGTAGCTGGGACTACAGGCACCCACCACAATGTCTGGCTATTTTTTGGTTGCAGCCATCATTGTTGTTTGGCGGGCCCGGGCTGGATTTGAACCCGCCGACTCAGGTGTATGTGGCTGGTGCGGAGCCCAAGCTTTTCTTTTTTTTTGAGACAGAGCCTCAAGCTATCACCCTGGGCAGAGTGCCATGGCATCACAGCTCATAGCAACCTCCAACTCCTGGGCTCAAGCGAGTCTCCTGCCTCAGGCCTCCCAAGTAGCTGGGACCACAGGCACCCGCACAAGACCCGGTCATTTTTTGGTTGCAGCCATCATTGTTGTTTGGCGGGCCTGGGCTGGGGATTCGAAACCACCACCTTAGGTGTACGTGGCTGGCGCCTTAGCCGAAGGAGCCATAGGCGCCGAGCCCCAAGCTTTTCTTATGTTACCTTGCATGTTAACATTTTTTTGTGTGTTGTTATGATAGCAAAGATGTTATGGCAAAGCCCTATTTTATCACTACGAGGTCAACAGAGCCTGGGAGATGTTTTCCTAACAAGAAGGGATAGAATAGAGCCAAACCACAGAGGATAAAGAATTAATGGTGAGGCTTGGTACCTACAGCACAGTGGTTACAGTGCTAGCTACATACACTCAGGCTGGCAGGTTTGAACTTGGCCCGGGCCAGGTAAATGACAATGACAACTGCAACAAAAAATAGCCTGGCATTGTGATGGGCGACCGTAGTCCCAGCTGCTTGGGAGGTTGAGGCAAGTAAATTGCTTAAGAACGAGAGTTGGAGGTTGCTGTGAGATGATGCCTGGCACTCTACCAAGAGCAACATAGCTAGACTCTGTCTCAAAAAAAACAAAAACAAATTAACGTTGAAATAAAATTGAGCAAGCACAGAGTGTATCACTATTAAATTTTAAAAAAGGTGGGTGATAGGCTAGGTGCCCTGGCTCATGCCTGTAATCCTAGCACTGTGGGAGGCCGAGGCGGGTGGATTGCCTTAGCTCACTGGCTAAAGACCAGCCTGAGCCAGAGTAAAACCTCATCTCTAAAAATAGCCAGGCACACTGGGCATGGTGGCTCACACCTGTAATCCTAGCACTTTGGGAGGCCGAGGTGGGTGTATTGCTTGAGCTCATGAGTTCAAGACCAGCCTGAGCAAAAGTGACACCCCATCTCTACTAAAAATAGAAAATTCTTCTTTCTAAAAATAGAAAAATTGAGCCAAGGGGATCACTCGAGTCCAAGTTGGAGGTTGCTGTGAACTATGATGCCACCAGGGCGACCCAGCTATGATGTCTACCCAGGTCGACAGCTTGAGACTCTGTCTCAAAAAAAAAAAGTAGGGCAGCGCCTGTAGCTCAAAAGGGTAGGGTACTGGCCCCATATGCTGGAGGTGGTGGGTTTAAACCCAGCCCTGGCCAGAAACTGCAAAAAAAAAAAAGAGAGAAAGTAAACAAATAAAAATATCCCTGTGTTGTGGAAGGTGCCTGTAGTTCCAGCTACTTGGGAGGCGGAGGCAAGAGAATTGCTTGAGCCAGGAGTTTGAGGTTATGGTGAGCTATGATGCCAAGACACTGTACTGAGGGTGACAAAGTGAGACTCTGTCTAAAAAAGAAAAAAAAAAAGTGGGTGAGACGCCAGAAAAATGTAATCAACCTATCTATGCACATATACATTTTCTTTTAAAGGTCAAGTCTCTATAAGTTCTTAAGTAGTGGGGACAGAGAGAGCATTAAAGAAAGAAAACAGGTATAAATCATTTCAAGAGAAGAAGACCAATAAGAATCAAGGTATACAGAGGAGCATATGAAATATTCCAGGAAACACAGGATGCATTTTTCCTTTCACATAATTCAAAGATGAGAGCTAACACCAAACTGTATGGCTTGGGTAACTGAGTGGAGAGCTACTGAAATACATAGTAAAAAGCTCACTGATTTTAGAGTTACCCAGGCTTAGGACTGAATATATCTGTGTATGTCTTTGGGCAAATTATTTATTTCTCTAAGCCTGCTTTTTCTTCTGTAAAATGGAATACTGCTGCCTATTCATAGGATAAGTTACTAGAATTAAATCAGATAAGTTATGTAGAGTTCTTAGACCAGAAATGGTTTCCGTTTTCTTTCTTCTTCTCATTTATTTTTTCTCTTACTCTAAGGATGCAAATTTTACAGATCTGAATCCATTTTCTCAATAAAAATTACCTAGTATTAGATAAAACATTAGGGTGATAACACTATTGGCTTTCTCAAAATGTTTAACTTTGGTGAGTTTTATTAATTTGAAGCAATCCTTCTAGTATTTATTTTATTATATGTATAAAAAGAAATAATGGGACCAATTAGGTCATACCTTTTACAGCATAAATAACAACTCTACTTCTTAATATGTTTTATATAGGAAAGTAATCTAAAACCATCAAAAGAAATAAAGCAGGCTTAAGTGCTGAATTTATATTGTTCAAATTAAAAAGAATTATAAAATACCAGAACTAGAATCTTCATTTAAGGAAAGGACGACCAGACAATCATGATCCAAATATTCAGACAGGAACTGATGACTTCTCAGTGGCACACAATTTTATACAACATTTACTTTCAACTTCATTATTTCAATTGATAATCAGCAGTACTTACCAGCTGATGCAGCAAGTACATCTTTACAAAGCTTTAACCAAAGGGAGAGTTTTTCCACTGCCATAGAAGTTAGCATGTGATTTAAAGTCTCTTTGATATCATGACATAGTATGTGATCTGTCTCTTTGTCGAGTAAGGTCAATAATGCCCCTTCCAGTCCAAATTCTCTGATGTTAGCATCTGACAAGAAGAAAATCAATGCTCTTTATGCTCTTTAAGAATATAGAAAATAAGGGTGGTACCAGTGGCTCAGGGAGTAGGGTGCCAGCCCCATAAACCAAGAATGGCGGTTCAAACTGGCCCCAGCCAAACTGCAACAAAAAATAGCTGGGCACTGAGGCAGGTGCCCGTGGTCCCAGCTACTCAGGAGACTGAGACAAGAGAATCTCCTAAGCCCAAGAGCTGGAGGTTGCTGTGAGTTGTGACATCACAGCACTCTACCCAGAGTGACCCACTCTGTCTCTAAAAACAAACAAACAAGAATACAGAAAATAGAACTGCCATATAAGAAGCATACATAATCAGTTGTTAAAATAGTACACAAAGATATACCTTACAGAACTAACCCAAATATACTATGCTTAATCTAATGAGGTCGGTTTTGGTTCACATTTAAGTTTGGGTTTATTTGTAAACTGTATAGTTGTTCTTTTTTTTTTTTTTTTTTAAAAGAGAGACAGATTCTCATTTTATTGCCCTGGGTAGAGTGCTGTGGCGTCATAGCTCACAGAAACCTCCAGCTCCTAGGCTTAGGTGATTCTCTTGTCTCAGCCTCCTGAGTAGCTGGGACTACAGGCACCAGCCACAACACCTGGCTATTTTTTTTTTCTTTTTTAAGAGACAAGAGTATTACTTTATTACTCTTGGTAGAGTGCTATAGCATCACAGCCCACAGCAACCTCCAGCTCTTGGGCTTAGGTGATTCTCTTGCCTCAGCCTCCCGAGTAGCTGGGACTACAGGTGCCTACCGGAATGCCCGACTATTTTTTTGTTGCAATTTGGCTGGGGCTGGGTTTGAACCTGCCACCCTCGCTATATGGGGCTGGCGCCCTACCCGCTGAGCCACAGGTGCCGCCCACTATAGCTATGTTTTATGTAATATCATTGGCTGGTTAAGTCTTTATTAAAGACTTTGTAATTAAAGTCTTTATTAAAGAGTTATTAATATAACCTCTTTTTTCTTTTTTTTCCTTTTTTTTGAGACAGAGCCTCAAGCTGTCACCCTGGG
>CAUYQV010098128.1:0-14798 GCA_963574575.1 Galagoides demidoff | reverse complement strand
TGGTCCCAGCTACTTGGGAGGCAGAGGCAGGAGACTCGCTTGAGCCCAGGAGTTGGAGGTTGCTATGAGCTGTGATGCCATGGCACTCTACCCAGGGGGATAGCTTGAGGCTCCGTCTCAAAAAAAAAAAAAAAAAAAGTTCCCATTGAGCCAATTATTTCACTCCCCTGATCAAAAACCTTTAATGCCACCCCACTATCTATAGGAAAAGGCTGAATTCTTGAGCAATTTCTTTAAAGCTTACCACGATCTAGTCTTTTTCCTTCACTTATCTCTTAAACAATTTGTGGTCCAGACATATATAATAATCACCACCTGTTGAGAATGCCCTGTATTATGTCTACTCCTGCACCCTTCACCTGAGAAGCATTTCTTCCTTATCTTTAGTTAATAAATAGTTGAATCCATCCTCTTAAGCCCTTCAGAATTAATCTAAGCTTTTTTTTTTTTTTTTTTAGAGACTGAGTCTCACATTGTTGCCTTTATTAGAGTGCTATGGAATCACAGCTCACAGCAACCTCTGGGCTTAGGCAATTCTCTTGCCTCAGCCTCCCGAGTAGCTGGGACTACAGGCGCCTGCCACGACACCTGACTATTTTTTTGTTGCAGTTTGTCCAGGGCTGGGTTTGAACCCGCCACCCTGGGTATATGGGGCCAGTGCCCAACTCACTGAGCCACAGCGCTGCCCAATCAAAGCTTCTTTATTCTCATAATTCTTTTTTTTTTTTTTTTTTTTTTGAGGAGCCTCAAGCTATCCCCCTGGGTAGAGTGCCATGGCATCACAGCTCCAACTCCTGGGCTCAAGCGAGTCTCCTGCCTCCGCCTCCCAAGTAGCTGGGACCACAGGCGCCCGCCACAACGCCTAGCCTCTTTTTTTTTTTTTTTTTAAGACAAAGCCTCAAGCTGTCACCCTGGGTAGAGTGCTGTAGCTTCATAGCTCACCGCAACCTCCAACTGCTGGGCTTAAGTGATTCTCTTGTCTCAGCCTCCCAAGTAGCTGGAACTACAAGTGCCCACCACAACACCTGGCTATTTTTTTTTTTTTTTTGGTTGCAGCTGTCATTGTTGTTTGGCTGGCCTGGGGTGGATTCAAACCTGCCAGCTCTGGTGTATGTGGCTGGCACCTTAGCCACTTGAGCTACAGGCGCCGAGCCTCATAATTCTTTTTTTGATAGGGAGGGATAGAGTCTCACTCTGTTGCCCTGGGTAGAGTGCCGGGGTATCATAGTTCATAGTAACCTCAAACTATTGGGCTCAAGCTATCCTCTTACCTCAGCCTCCCAAGTACCTGGGACTATAGGTGCCTAGTGGGCTAGAGATGGGAGTCTCGTTTTTGCTCAGGCTGGTCTCAAACTCGTGAGCTTAAGCGATTCACCTGCCTCGGCCTCCTGGAGGGCTAGATTACAGGCTATTCTCCTAATTCTTTCAACCTCTATTAAGGTTAATAGCATTGTGTGACTTGCACCATAGCTATGTATACTTAAGTTTATCTCTTTGAAAGGGTTGTTTGTTTTTTGAGAGACTATTATACTCTGTGCCCAGGATGGAATAGAGTAACCTCATCCTAGCTCAAAGCAACTTCAAACTCCTGGGCTCAAGCAATCCTCCTACCTTAGCCTCCTGAGTAGCAGGAACTACAGGTGCCACTGTGACCAGGTGATTTTTTTTTTTTTCCGTTAAGATAAGGTCTCACTATTGCTCAGGTCAGTCGGGAACTCCCAGCTTCAAGCAGTCCTCCTGCCTTGGTCTCCAGAGTGTTAGGATTACAGGGGTGAGCCACCTTGCCTGGCCTGTAAGATTCTTGATGATAAATATTTTCACCACATTCAGGAGTTATGATTTCCCTCTCATTTTTGTGTCACTTTGGCAGTCAGTTATAACACAAAGCTTAGTAGGGGGGTGGTTCCTCTGAGTCTAGTCGTTCAGCACTGTGCTGACACCTGCTGGTCACACATAGTTAAGCAGCCCTGGCCCCAGTACCTTCCTCCCTCCTGTCTGCGCCCTTACCTGCCAGGCACTGGAAAAATACGCTGAAGCAAGACTGTCTCCCAACACCACCCTTCAAACTTCAGAATTTTCCCCCAATGACCTCCAGCAGTGTGGAATTTCCAATTCTATCCAGTACTATAGAAATGTAAGAACCAGATCTTGAGGAACTGGGTGGCAAGAAAAGAAAGAGGCAGATAATTTGAGACTGGGGGATGGGCAAACCCCTCCTCCCCACCTCAAAAATCAAGAATTTTCCACAGAATTCTATTCTTTTTGACCTTTGCCAACCTTTTGTCTAGATTGCTCTTGGGCCACAGGACTTGGTGACAGTGGTGATGAACCGGAGGTTGGGCAGTGGGTAGGCGGGGCTCAAGGGGTGGGGCCAAGCCAAAGGGCCCCTTACTTGGGAGCTTCTCCATTCTGTAACCCTCCGGTCGGGGAACATCCAAGGCAAGACTGGCACCGAGCGCAGCAGGTGAGGGACTGGCAAGGACAGAAGGGTAGACTTCAGGGGTGATGGTGGCAGAAGGGTGCCCAGCTCTTTCAGCCTTAGCTTCCCAAATTGTGAAACTCTCATTTGTAGAGTTCTTGAGCCCGCAGTAGTTTTAGTTTCACCCAGTGGCAAAACAGCCTCTTAAAAAAAGACCTGGTTTGGGATGGGAGTGGGTGGCAAGAACTGAGGGATGGGGATGGATGTGGGCGTGTAATAGAGAAACGCAATGAAATCCCAGAGACATGGAGATAGATGGGTAAGGGCCAGAGGGAAAGCGTGTCCAGGCCAGAGGACCATGGAGAGGACCCAAATAAGAAAAAAAGGGAGTCCAAAACAGAGAAAGGGTGAGGACAGTGGATCAAATGTGAGATGGCAATGGAGGCAATGGAGAGCTGGGTAAAAGGAAGGCCAAGGAGGAAGGAAGGCCCACATGGAGCAATCTCCTCTTCCGGAAGGGAGCATGGCCAGAAAGCCCCAGGGCAAGCCAGGGAGCAAAACAAAGTTCTAGGTTCCCACTGGAATAATTCAGCTGGGGAAGAAACCCCTACAGTTACCCATCTCCCCTGCCTCTTCAGACTCCCATTTTGGTTTGGGGGAGAGGGTGAGGCTGCTCCTCACTGCGGTCACAGCCACATCCTGCAAAGCAGGGGAGGGGGAAGTAAGAAACAAAACAGCCAGAAGAACTACAAGCAAACGCCATGGGGAGCAAACCCTGGACAGACACAGCTTATACATCATCAGGAGGGTTCTCAGGTCAATCAGCAGGAGACTGTAGACCTTAGTGCTGCCTGCCCTTCCTGAGTTGCTTATTCCTCAGGCATCCTCAGAGCGCTTCACCCTCACTGAGACCATCACAGGGAAGGAGGTTTTCATTAGATTATATGGTTTTAAACTCAATTTAATCTTTACTAGTGACTTAAGCCAAATTGCTTAATTTTTTTTTTTTTTTTGAGACAGAGTCTCAAGCTATCGCCCTGGGTAGAGTGCTGTGACATCACAGCTCACAGCAATCTCACACTCTTGGGCTTAAGTGATTCTCTTGCCTTTGCCTCCCAAGTAGCTGGGACTACAGGTGCCTGCCACAATGCCCAGCTATTTTTTCATTGCAGTTGTCACTGTTGTTTAGCAGGCCCGGGCCAGGTTCGAACCCACCAGCCTCAGTGTATGTGGCTGGCACCCTACTGACTGAACTACGGGCGCTGCCAGCTTAATTTCTCCTAGCTTCAGTTTTCTCATTGCAAAATGGGATACCTAATACCTTATAGAGGGTTAAGAAAACTGAGATGATTAATATAAAGCACTCAGCATATCATAGGTCCTCAGTTAAAGTTATTCTTATTAGGACTTACGGGGTTCTTATGTTTCTCACTTCTTTAAAGGCAAGACAGCACACTAGATAACAGGAGCTTTTTTTTTTTTTTTTTTGAGACAGCATCTCACTATGTCACACTCTGTAGAGTGCAGTAAGGTCGCAGCTCACAGCAACCTCAAACTCTTGGGCTTAAGCAATGCTCTTGCCTCAACATCCCAAGTAACTACAGGCGCCCACCACAACACCCAGCTTTATTTATTTATTTATTTATTTATTTATTTATTTATTTATTTATTTTTTTGTTTTTTGAGACAGAGCCTCAAGCTGTCGCCTTGGGTAGAGTGCCATGGCATCACAGTTCACAGCAACCTCTACCTCCTGGGCTCAAGCGATTTCTCCTGCCTCTGCCTCCCAGGTAGCTGGGACTACAGGTGCCTGCCACAATGCCCAGCATTTTTTTTTTTTGGTTGCAGCTGTCATTGTTGTTTGGCAGGCCGGGCTAGATTCAAACCTGCCAGCTCAGGTGTATGTGGCTGGCGCCTTAGCTTACTTAAGCCACAGGCACCGAGCCAACATCCAGCTATTTTTGTTTTTGTTGTTTAGCAGGCCCGGGTGGGGTTTGAACCCACCAGCCCCGGTGCATGTGGCCGGTGCCCTAACCACTGAGCACCAAGCCTGACAGGAGCTTTTTTTTTTTTTTTTTTTAAGACAGAATCTCACTTTATTGTCCTTGGTAGAGTGCCATGGTCTCACAGCTCACAGCAACCTCCAACTCCTGGGCTTAGGCAATTCTCTTGCCTCAGCCTCCCAAGTAGCTGGGACTACAGGTGCCCGCCACAAGGCCCAGCTATTTTTTGTTGCAATTTGGCCAGGGCTGGGTTTGAACCTACCACCCTCGGTATATGAGGCCGGCACCCTACTCAATGAGCTATAGGAGCTTTTAGAGTCAGGAAAACAGTTGTGTTTGATCTGAGGTATATTATTTAACATAAGCTTTAGTTTTCTCAGCTGTAAAATAAGGATAGTGACACCTACACCCCATAGATGTATGATATATAATGTTCAAAGATGGCAGTTGTAAGAATAATCTGCCAGTAAGCCCTACTTTTTCCACTGTGGCAACAATAGCCTATTCCATGTGAGAGTTAACTCATGGTGGGGTATTCTGGGTGTGTGACCACCTTCCTCCAGCCAGAGCTATCACTATCTCCTGGACTGTTGTGGAGATCAAGATTTCCCACAGTACTAAAGGAGAAAAGCAGGAAAAAGACACAGGGGATAGGGCAGGGTGGCTCACGCCTATAATCCTAGCACTTTGGGAGGCTGAGACAGGTGGATTGCCCTGAGCTTACAGGTTGGAAACAGCCTGAGCAAGAGCAAAACTTTGTCTCTAAAATTAAGAGGCAGCACCCATAGCACAGTGGGTAGGGTGCCAGCCACATACACCCAACCTGGCCCTGGCCTACTAAACAATGACAATGACAACAAATAAAAAATAGCTGAGTGTCATAGCAGGCACCTGTAGTCCCAGCTACTTGGGAGGCTGAGGCAAGAGAATCACTTAAGCCCAAGAGTTTAAGGTTGCTGTGAGCTGTGACACCATAACACTCTACTGAGAGCAACATAGTGAGACTCTGTCATAAATAAATAAATAAATGAATAAATAAATAAAAATAGCCAGGTGGGATGCTGAGGCAAGAGAATTGCTGGAGCTCAAGACTTTAAGGTTGCTGTGAGCTATGATGCCACGCACTCTACCGAGGGTGACAAAGTGAGACTCTGTCTCAAAAAAAATTTAAAAAAGAGAGAGAGACAGGGGAGGAGGAGGTCCCAAAGGAAAGAGATGACAAACAGCTAAGGATGAGACAGAAATCAAAGAAGCAACAGAAAGGGAAAAAGCCATTTCTCTCTTTTTAGGGAAGCCTGTGGCCTTTTTCCAGTGACTGACCACATACCTCACTTCCCAGGAACCATGGAGTCCTTTAGCTCCAAGAGTCTGGCACTGCAAGCAGAAAAGAAGCTACTGAGTAAGATGGCAGGTCGGTCTGTAGCTCATCTCTTCATTGATGAGACAAGCAGTGAGGTGCTAGATGAGCTCTACCGTGTGTCCAAGGAGTACACGCACAGCCGGCCCCAGGCCCAGCAGGTTATCAAGGACCTGATCAAAGTGGCTGTCAAGGTAGCCGTCCTGCACCGCAGTGGCTGCTTTGGCTCCAGTGAACTGGCCCTGGCTACCCGCTTTCGTGAGAAGCTGCGGCAGGGAGCCATGACGGCACTTAGCTTTGGTGAGGTGGACTTCACCTTTGAGGCTGCTGTTCTGACAGACCTGCTGACCGAGTGTCGGGATGTGCTGCTGGAGTTGGTGGAGCGCCATCTCACACCCAAGTCACACAGTCGCATCCGCCATGTGTTCGATCACTTTTCTGACCCCGGCCTGCTCACAGCCCTCTACGGGCCTGAATTCACTCAGCACCTTGGCAAGATCTGTGATGGGCTCAGGAAGCTGCTGGATGAGGGGAAGCTCTGAGAGTCCTGGGCCTAGCATATTCCAGCTCAGCAAAATGGCTGAGTAAGAAAACAACAGATAGTGGGCTTCCTAACCCTGCTTGCCTGCACTAACCTTTCAGTCCTCAGGCTTCATTCTTTCCCAAGAGCACTTTGACTCTGAGACCACCCCATCTCCAAACTGTTGGTGGAGAAGGAATACTAAGGGGTGAGGACCCTCTCCCACTCAAGCTCCAGGACAGGAAACAGAGCTGTGTGAAAAGGCGAAGTGAAACTTGGATCTCTGTATCTCCTACAAGGCACTTCTGAAACAGGCAAGGCTCCTCCCACCCTCTGAACCAGGGAAGGGGACAGTGCCCATATAACCCAACTGGGACACTGAGGACAGAAGCGGGGAAGGTGGCCCTTAGAGACATAGCTTGACCAGATAGTAGAGGCTCTGCTCCACAGTGCAGGAAGAAGGGGCCAGGGCAAGGGAGATTCTCTTAGAGGAAATAAACTACTGCAACATGCATGGGGCTGAATGTTTAATCTCTCCAGCTTGTGATCATTACAGAGGAAAGACGGTATCTAAACACCACTCATCTCACCTCTCACCACTTCCATACAGGAGACTGAGGCATATTTCCAGTATCACTGAGGTCCCCTTGCCTACTTCTGTTTAAGAAACAAACAACAACAACAACAAAAAAAACTGTACCATAGACCAGTGCTACAAAGTGCAAATAAATACACAGTGAGGGGCAAGGCATTGGCAGACAGGCTCTGGTGGGGAGAAAGTATAACAAAGAGATCCCCTTAACTGTCCTCTTCAAGCTCCAAGGAAATCCTTCCATCCCTTAGCCCCTCATAGGCTGAGCAGAGGAACAGGTTAGAAGGGTGAACTGCTGGATAGTTCAGGTCCCTACAGTGCTACTTTTCTCAGAGCTAGAGTTGTGGGAAAGTCACAGGGAGTTAGTCAAGACTGAACTTGAATTCTTTACTTTATGACTGAGGAAAAGACCTGGCACTGTCTGCCAGTCTCTGTGATGGGAGCAGATCACTGGTTGCCCCATCCTCAGTAACATCCGTTCTAAAGAGGGGGAAGGTGAGGAGCAGCAGGTACTCGCTCACTCTTCCTGGGCTCCTGCATTCCAGGGCTATGGAAATCCCATTTTTCAGCTAAGAGTGAGAAGGAATAGGATACAGTAAATAAATATTAGTTCAATATAGCACCAAATAAATTAGATAACATAGTTGGAGATGAGGATTAAGTTGAGAGGGAGTCTCTGCTTCCCTGCTTTAAGGCCAGGGAATGGTTGAGAGGGATAGGAAAGGCAGCATGGATGAAAAAAGAGCCTTTTGAATCTAAAGGGCAACTCTAGGTTCAGCCCAAGAATTGGAAAGGAGTCCAATTCCCATCACCCACTCTTGCCAATAAAACTACCCCAGGCCAAGGAATTCTTGGCAGAGAAGGAGCTGGGGAAGATGGCCGAAGTGGAGGGAGGTAGCCTGGGAAGCCATGCTCTTGAGCCTAACCTCAGGCTCCTCCTCAAGTTGTTCCTTCAACATCTTACTGCTCTCAATCAGTTCTGGGGACATCAGAGTTTAAAGAGTTCATCCTCATGGTCTCGTAGTGTCCGGGTCCGAGAGGTACGGGTCAACGGTACAGGACCCAGAACTGCTCGTTGCTGAGTCCGAGGGGAGCTCAGGTGGGGCCCTGCATCCTCCCCAGGTATCCTGTAGGTAATAAAAGGGGAGAAAGAGAGACAGATCAAGGCAAAAGCCTGAGAATGGGCCAAGTGAAAAGGTACATGGGAAGCTGTTTTACTATCCTGACACATAAGCTGGTTGCTTTAAGACAGTCTCAACATCTTCTGGATAAATACATCCTAATCTTAATGCTCCTTCATGGGTGATCAGGCAGGAAAAAGCAGTCAATTTTTTTACACCAATAAGAACACAGAACCCATGGGCAGCGCCTGTGGCTCAGTGAGTAGGGCGCCAGCCCCACATATACAGAGTGGCAGGTTAGAACCTGGTCCCGGCCATACTGCAACGAAAACCAGCTGGGCATTGTGGCAGGCGCCGTTAGTCCCAGCTACTCGGGAGGCTGAGGCAAGAGAATGACCTAAGTCTAAGAGCTGGAAGTTGCTGTGAGGTGTGACACCACGGCACTATACCAAGGGCAACAAAGCGAGACTCTGTCTCAAAAAAAAGAACATAGAACCCAGCTTCCCAGTGCTTCTGTCCATTCCAACAGCCACAGGCTCTGCTCACTGTCTTGGGGCCACCTGGGGGAAAGCTTCTGTTGGCACTGTGCTTACTTACTTGTGTCTGTGGTTAGGTAAGACCAGAGGAATGGAGGAGTCTATGGAGGAAACATATAAGACTCACCCACTTTCTCCCTTTTTCAGCTTCTGAGCAGCAGCCTTCTTTGACAGGCTGATCTGTGAATCAAGCTTCTTAAGGAAGTCAGAGGCAGAGAGGTCATGGATGGGTGTGGGTGATTCTTGGCCAGGTGCAGGGAGGACTTTGCCATTGGCATGTCCTAAACCTGTCTCTTGTTTCTTCCTCTCAGCTGAGTGTGGCAAAACTTCATTCTTACTTGAGTGTATCTCTTCCTCTCTGTCTTTCTCTTCCTCAAAATCCAAAACACTGAACAAGTCTCTGGGCTCTGTCAGGACGGGGATGTAGAGGGTCTTCTTCAGGAAGATGGAGTCATTAGTATAAAGGCGGTTTGCACGCTTAATCTGTTCCATCTTTAAAAAAAGTCACCAAAATTAATGACAGTAATAAAGATCAGTCTTATATTGCATCTTGAGCTTTTTAAAATGATCATACATGGCTGGGCACAGGGGGCTTATTCCTGTAATACTAGCACTCTGGGAGGCCAAGGCAGGTGGATTGCCTGAGCTCACAGGTACAAGATCAGCCTGAGCCAGAGCGAGATCCACTCTCTAAAAATAGCTGGGCATTGTGGCAGGCACCTGTAGTCTCAGCTACTTGGGAGGCTGAGACCAGAGAATGGCTTGAGCCCATGAGTTTGAGGTTGCTATGAGCTATGATGCCACAGCACTCTATTGAGGGTGACAAAGTGAGACTCTGACTCAAAAATAAATAAATAAATAAATAAAGTGATCATACAGAGGCTTATTTGACGCCAAAACAACCAAGCTGAAGTACAGAGTGCTGATACTTCCTATCTTACAGATCAATGCTTTTTACAATTTTGGGTCTTAGGGCCTTTTTACATATATATATATATATATATATTTTTTTTTTTTTTAAGACAGTCTCACTTTGTTGCCCCCAGTAGAATGCCCTGGCGTCACAGCTCACAGCAACCTCTAACTCTTTGGCTCAAGTGATTCTCTTGCCTCAGCCTCCCGAGTAGCTGGGATCAGGCACCTGCCACAATGCCGGGCTATTTTTAGAGATGAGGTCTCGCTCTAGCTCAGACTGGTCTTGAACTTGTGAGCTCAGATGATTGGCCCACCTTGACCTCCCAAAGTGCTGGGGTTGCAGGCATGAGCCACCATACCTGGTGTCTTTTTACATCTTAAAAAATCATCATGGAATGGCGGCACCCGTAGCTCAATCAACAAGGGCACGGGCCACATACACCTAGGGTGGAGGGTTTGAACCCAGCCTGGGTCTGCTAAGCAACAATGACAACTGAAACCAAAAAATAGCCGGGCATTGTGGCAGGCACCTGTAGTCCCACCTACTCGGGGGGCTGAGGCAAGAGAATCTCTTAAGCCCAAGAGTTGGAGGTTAGTGTGGGCTGTGATACCATGGCAGTCTACCCAAGGCAACAGCTTGAGACTCTGTCTCAAAAGAAAAAAAAAGGGTGGTGCCTGTGGCTCCGTGAGTAGGGCACCAGCCCCAGGTACTGAAGGTAGAGGGTTCAAACCCGGCCCCGGCCAAATTGCAACAAAAAAATAGCCAGGTGCTGTGGTGGGTACCTGTAGTCCCAGCTACTGGGGAGCCTGAGGCAAGAGAATCGCCTAAGCCTAACAGCTGGAAGTTGCTGTGAACTGTGTGATGCCATGGCACTCTACTGAGGGCGATAGAGTGAGACTCTGTCTCTTCAAAAAAAATAAAAAGAAAAAATAATCATTATGGAAAAAAAGCTTTTACTTATTTAAATGTTATCACTATTTAAGGCTGATAAATTATTTTTAAGTATTTAAAAGTAACCCACTTCATGTTAACATATGTATTTTAATGAAAAATAACTGTATTTTTTGGCTTGGTGCCTATAGCTAAAGCAGCTAAGGCACCAGCCATATACACCAGAGCTGGCAGGTTTGAATCCAGCCTGGGCCTACCAAACAACAATGACAACTACAACCAAAAAATAGCCAGGCACTGTGGTGGGCACCTGTGGTCCCAGCTACTTGGGAGGCTAAGGCAAGAGAATCACTTAAGCCCAGGAGTTGGAGGTTGCTGTGAGCTGTGATGCCACAGCACTCTACCCAGTGCAACAGCTTGAGACTCTGTCTCAAAAACATAATAAATAAATTATATTAAAACTGTATTTTTCGGCTCAGGGCCTGTGGCTCAGTGGGTAGGGTGCCAGCCCCATATTCCAAGGGTGGTGGGTTCAAACCCGGCTCCAGCCAAACTGCAACAAAAAAATAGGCGGGTGTTATAGCGGGTGCCTGTAGTCCCAGCTACTCTGGAGGCTGAGGCAAGAGAATTGCCTAAGCCCAGGAGTTGGAGGTTGCTATGAGCTGTGATGCCACGGTACTCTACCGAGGGTGACAAAATGAGACTCTGTCTCAAAAAAACTGTATTTTTCAAAACAAAAGAAAAAATGTAGAGAGGAATTGTTTTACATTTTTGTAATTCACCCAACAAAAGACAACAGTATTGCTATATTTGCCCCTACACCCAATCTATTGCAATATCACACATCATGCAGCTTCTGGAAAACATTGTACACTCATGAGAAGATGAGAATGAATATTCTTATCACTACTATGAAAGTGGCATCTTCTTACTACTATGAAAATAGTTTGAACTTGTGGACCCCTGAAGAGTATCATGGACCTGCCTGGGGACTTGGGCTGGGCCCCTTTTCACTTTGGCAAGCTGAGGCAGAAGTATTGCTAGAGGCCAGGAGTTCAAGACCAGCCTGAGTACTATAGCAAGACCTTATCTCAACAAGTTAGAAAAATTAGCCAGGTGTGGTGTGTTGGCAGGTACCTGTAGTTGCAGCTACTCAAGAGGCTGAGGCAACAGGATTGCCTGAACTCAGGAGTTTGAGGTTGCTGTGAGCTATGATGATGCCACTGCACTCTAGCCTTATGACAAAGTGAGCTCCTGTCTCAAAAAACAAAAATCAAGGACCTCAGGCTCCAAGAGGTTAAGTTACTTGCTGAAGATTATCTAGCAAGTTAATGCCAGAGCTGGAACTAGGATCCTGGGCCTTTTCACTGTTTCTGGGAATGCTTTTCACACTATTATACAGTAGCACCTCCATAGTTGACCACCTCCTTAAGTTGACCTAATTTTCATAGACTGGACATGCACCACATGTACATACCAGTACAGTAGGCCTTGGTCCCTTGTGTTGATGACCTCCGTACGTTGACTATTTTGTTATAGGTCCTTAGGCAGTCAACTTACGAGAGGTTCTACTGGATTAACAATTTTGGTCAGGCATAATGGCTCATGCCTGTAATTCCAGCACTTTGGGAGGCTGAGGCAAGGAGGATTGCTTGAGGACATGAGTTTGAGACCAGCCTAGTGAGACCCCATCTCTACAAAATTTTTTTTTAATTTCATTGATCAAATATTTTGTATCTATTTATTAATTATTGAATATATCGACTGGTATCATCATCTATCTACCAGGCCTTTTAAGGTAGAAATATCAATGTCATCTTTTTTTTTTTATTTTGAGACAGAGCCTCAAGCTGTCCCCTTAGGTAGAGTGCTGTGGCATCACAGCTCACAGCAACCTCCAACTTCTGGGCTCAAGCGAGTCTCCTGCCTCAGCCTCCCAAGTAGCTGGGACTACAGGCACCCACCACAATTCCCAGCTATTTTTTGGTTGCAGCCGTCATTGTTGTTTGGCGGGCCAGGGCTGGATTCGAACCTGCCACCTTAGGTGTATGTGGCTGGTGCCTTAGCCACTTGAGCCACAGGTGCCGAGCCATCAATGTCATCCTTAACTCACACTCTTCTTTCATCACTCATACCAAAAGATCAACATAAGTGCTTCGAAAACATCTGTGACATCTGCTCTGACCTTCATGTCTACTACTATTGGCTTAGACCTTTAATATTTCTCATCTGGGTTATTTTATTCATTTTATTTTATTTTTTTGAGACAAAGTCTCATCCTGTTGCCCTGGGCAGAATGCTATGGAGTCAGCCTAGTGCACAGCAACCTCAAACAAGCCTCCTGCGTAACTGGGATTACAAGTGCCTGGCACAATACCCAGATAGTTTTTCTACTTTTTTTTTTTTTTGAGACAAGAGCCTCAAGCTGTCCCCCTGGGTAGAGTGCCATGGCATCACAGCTCACAGTAACCTCCAACTCCTGGGCTCAAGGGAGCTCCTGCCTCTGCCTCCCAAGTAGCTGGGACCACAAGCGTCCACCACAACACCTGGCTATTTTTTGGTCACAGTCATCATTGTTGTTCGGCAGGCCTGAGCTAGATTTGAACCCGCCACCTTAGGTGTATGTGGCTGGCGCCTTAGCCACTTGAGGCACAGGCGCCGAGCCAGTTTTTCTGCTTTTAGTAGAGGAGTCTCACGCTTGCTGAGGCTGATCTTTTTTTTTTTTTTTGAGACAGAGTCTTACTATGTCACCCTAGATAAGAGTGTTGTGGTGTCACAGCTCACAGCAAGCTCAAAGTCTTGGTCTTTTTTTTTTTGAGACGAAGGCTCAAGCTATCCCCCTGGGTAGAGTGCCATGGCATCACAGCTCATAGCAACCTCCAACTCCTGGGCTCAACCGAGTCTCCTGCCTCCGCCTCCCAAGTAGCTGGGACCACAGGTGCCTGCCACAATGCCTGGCCATTTTTTGGTTGCAGCCATCATTGTTGTTTGGTGGGCCCAGGCTGGGGATTCGAACCCGCCAACTTAGGTGTACATGGCTGGCGCCTTAGCCAATTGAGCCACAGGCGCTGAGCCTGCCCTGTACTTTCATACCCACTTTTTGTGTGTGTTAATTTCAGATTAATATGAGCTTAGAAACCATTAGATTACAATATTTGTATTTACTAGGTAAGGTCCTTGTCCTGCACCCAGGAGTTGTGCCATATACCCTTACATTGTGCCCATTAGGTGGGAGCATATCAATCACTATCCCTCCCTCCATCCAACTTGAACTGAATTGAGTTTTTCTCTTGCGTGGGAGTATATTAATTTCTCTACTGACTTCATATTAGTATTGCATACACTGGATATTTGCTTTGCCATTCTTGTGATACTTTACTAAGAAGAATGTGTTTCAACCCCATCCAGGTTAATACAAAAGCTGTAAAGTCCTCGTTCTTTTTTTTCTTTTGAGATGGAGCCTCAAGCTATCCCCCTGGGTAGAGTGCGATGGCATCACAGCTCACAGCAACCTCCAACTCCTGGGCTCAAGGGAGTCTCCTGCCTCCGCCTCCCAAGTAGCTGGGACCACAGGCGCCCGCCACAACGCCTGGCCATCTTTTTGGTTGCAGCCATCATTGCTATTTGGCGGGCCCAGGCTGGGGACTCGAACCCGCCACCCTAGGTGTACGTGGCTGGCGCCCCAGCCGATCGAGCCACAGGCGCCGAGCCCCTCATTCTTTTTTAACAGCTGAATAACACCATGGTATACACATGCCACAGTTTTCTAATCTGTATCATGGGTTGACGGGCACATGGCTTGTTTCCACATCTTGGCAGTTATAAATTGAGCTGCAATAATCATACCCACTTCTTTTGCTTACACTATTTCCTCTGCAGTAGTCCCTCCTTACCCTTAGTCAACCACAGACTGAAAATATTAAATGGAAAATTTCAGAAATAAACAATTCAGAAATTTTAAATTGTATGCCAGTTAGAGTAGCATGATAAAACCTCACAACATCCTACACTGTCCAACCTGATACACGGATCATCCACATTGCCAGTGACCACTAGTCATGTACAGCCATCTTAGTTATAGGACTGACTATTGGGATATTGAAGTGCTTGTGTTCAGGTAACCCTTATTTTACACAATAGTGGCCCCCAAGTACAAGAGTACTATGCCTTCAGGCATTGTAGTGGCTCAAGCCTTTAATCCTAGTGGTCTGGGAGGCCAAGGCAGGTGGATTGCCTGAGTTCACAGGTCCAAGATGAGCCTGAGCCACAGTGAGACCTTGTCACTAAAAATTGCTGGCTCAGCACCTGTGGCTCAATCGGCTAAGGCGCCAGCCACATACACCTAAGGTGGCGGGTTCGAATCCCCAGCCCGGGCCCGCCAAACAACAATGATGGCTGCAACCAAAAAATGGCCGGGCGTTGTGGCGGGCGCCTGTGGTCCCA
>CAUYQV010098127.1:0-10181 GCA_963574575.1 Galagoides demidoff | reverse complement strand
CCCCCTGGGTAGAGTGCCATGGCATCATAGCTCATAGCAACCTCCAACTCCTGGGCTCAAGCGAGTCTCCTGCCTCTGCCTCCCAAGTAGCTGGGACCACAGGTGCCCACCACAACGCCCGGCCATTTTTTGGTTGCAGCCGTCATTGTTGTTTGGCGGGTCCGGGCTGGGGATTCGAACCCACCACCTTAGGTGTACATGGCTGGAACCTTAGTCGATTAAGCCACAGGCGCTGAGCCCTGAACTTCTTAAATTTGTAGGTTTCTTTCTTTCCAGATTTGGCAACTTTTTGCTATTATTTTTCAAATATTTTTCAGTAGCAAGGTTACTTGTCTTTTCTGTTTTAGACTATAATAACAAATATAAGGTTCTCTGTTAGTGTCCCATAGGTTCCTAAGGCTCTGTTCATTTTTTCAAAAACTTTATTTATTTCTATCATTCATTTCAGATTATTCTTATTCATTTATCTTCTAGTTTGTTGATTCTTTCCTTCATCATTTCTATTTTGTATTTGAAGCCATATTGTATTTCCCAGTTCTCAACTTCCTATCTGATTTTTCTCAATGTTTTCTATTTCTTTGTTCAGACTTTCTATTTTGACATTAGTTTCTAGAGTGTTAGTGAGTACTTGTTGGAGCGTATTTACAGTAGCTGCTTTAATGTCACTGCAACCTCAATTCCTGCATTCAAGTTATCCTCTTGCCTCAGCCTCTTGCGTACCTGGGACAACAGGCATGTACAACCATGGTTGACTAATTTTTTCCTATTTTTAGTAGAAACAGTATTTTGCTCTTGCTCAGACTGGTCTCAAACATCTGTCCTCAAGCAATCATGGACACGAGTCACTACTGACACGAGTCACCATGCCTGGCCTGCTTTAAAGTCTTTATCAGATAATTCCAACACTTGTGTTATCTAGGTGATGACATCTATTGATTACCTTTTCCCAAGTAAGCTGAAAAGTTTCTGGCTCCTTGCATGTCAAATAATTTTTGATTAGATCTTAAATATTTTGAATATGTTTTTCAATGAGACTCTAGGTCTTCTTAAAGTCCTATGGAAAATGCTGATATTTTTGTTTTTGTAGGCAATTGATAGCCTGGTCAGGTTCAGGCTATGAGTTCCAACTCATTTTTTATGGGCTGTTGTTCCATGTCAAGTTGGTTTTTAAATTCCTTGTGTGCTGTTTGAATCTCACCTATGTGTGCACTAGTTCAAGACCTGGGTGGTGGTCTTTTTGCTAGTTTAGTGTTCACCATCTTCTGTGTGCTGATTGGGATCAAATCCATGCCTCTATTGTTTAGGAGTAAGTCTAGGAGTTCATAATCAATTTTATGGGGTCACTTCCTAAACTTTTCTGTCTCTATACTTCCCTATTACTTTCCAGGTCCCTCAAACTCCCTTATATGTCCTCCAGTCAGAAATCTGGAGCTTTATTTTTCCAGTTTTGCTACTTAATTCCACAAATGTGCCCATGCCTGGGGCCAAGCACTGGGTGGACAGAGAGAGAAAGAAAGAGAAGAGAGCAATCAATGAGGGTTTACTTTATTCTTTTGGGTCTGTAGTATCACCCATCATTGAGGAAGGTTTCCTTTCCTCTAGGTTTTGATTTCTGTGGCATTCTCTTGCTACCACAGGATTTTTTGGAAGGTGGTGTGTGAGAGAATGGAAAATTCTAGTGATTTCTGCACTGCCTCTGAGTATTAGGAGTTTCCTTTCTCGATGTCTAAGATAGAACTAGAGGGCTGTCTTGGAGCTCACTCTTGGTGCCCCACTTCTCTTTCTGAATTTTGGGCTGCGTAGAGTTCAGGCTGGGTAATACTAGATAGAAAAACTCACTACTTACTGGTAAGAAAGTAAAAGGAAGAGATGAGATAGCTGCTTCACACATTCTGTCCAAGATTTATAGCTGCATTCACTGGGAGAAACAGAATGAAGTGTGCTTACTCCATCATCCCTGGGCCTGGAAGTCCAGTGTTCTCTCACAGATTTAATAATAATTACCATTTCTGCACACCATACTGAATAATTTACATGGCTTATCCTGTGTCTTTCTAACTTGACTAATAGGTGGCCTACTTTAAAAGAAAAAATATTCTTTCTTGGACTCCAAGAGTTTATTTTTTAAATAATTTTGTTCCTTAAATATGCATGGCCACACAACTAGGTCTAAATTTCTTACAGTGCTTAAAGAACTATGAAACGAAATGAAATTTATAAATGAAATGCAAACAAAATTATGATATACAACAATGCAAATCAACATCATTTATTTAATGTGACAGAAGAGAATGTTTGTTGAAACTAAATAGCTATTCGTATTGTGAATTGTAGTATATGATTGTGGTATGTTTTTTGGCGTGGAGGTGTCATATGTTGTGAAATATGACTCACTTTTCCCACTAATTTCTCTATTTAACTACTGTACCACACCGAAGCTTCCATTTCTATAGTGTGGTGTGACATCATTTGGCCTATTTTTAACTCAAAACAACATTTACATATTAACTATCTTTTAACATATTAAAATAATAACACATTATCTATTAAATCTGTCTTTCTATAATGGCCCAAGGTCATTAAAATACTAGTTACTGGTGCCAACACTTTGTTTGAAAACTTTGATACTTAAATCACCCAGCAGGACTCACTTGAGGTAGTTAACCAAATGATCTGGATTATGTTACTATTATAATTTTTAGCCTCCTATTGAAATGAAAACCTCCACATTAAAAAAATATAGTTTTAGAAAATTCAAAAGGCTCAGAATATATGTTTGTGGATCCCAATTTGAGCAACACTGTAATATTAATGAATTTAATCCTTTCAGTAAAAATAATGAGTTTATAGTGAGAAAACTGAGGCTTAGAGAGGTAACTTGCCCAGGTTTTCCAGGTGACCAGTGGCAGAGTCATGTATACAGAGAGTAGCCATGTCTGTCTACCTTTAGGGCCTCCACTCACAACTGTGACTTGCCCAAGCTTACTCTTATCTCCATGAAAGCTCATGCCTTGATCTGTTCTTCCAAAGTGGGTGGGGGCTGCAAGGAGTCCTCCAAACTGCCTCAGATGGTTTCCCTTCACTTCTTGATATGAGTCCTTGTTGTTCTCCAAAATTAAAGAATGAATTTTTTATTATGTTCCAAAGGCAAGAAAGAATACAAGGAACATAAAACTGTCCTTGTTTTTGACTGTTCCATGCAGGAACTTGTCATTGCATGAAATATAGTTTTTCTGTAGGTGTGATCAGTGTGTACATTCATGTCACTTCATCTGAGAAGCTTCTCTGTCTTCTCAGACACAATTAATCACTCCCTTTTCTTTTCAACATATAGCACTCTGGTCCTAAGTCAAATGGAATACTTAACCCATTGTGTCATGTTTGTCTTTCTACCTCTGAACTGTAAGCACCTTGAGGACAAGGATATGGTCATCTTTACCTTTGCAGCACTGGAGGAGCAATATGAATTTGCTGAAATGAATTTTTGCATATTAACTGACAATATGTTAAAATAAAACTGTTCTCTTGATTTTTTCCCCCTTTAACATTTTCCTCTTTTTACATCTGCTACCATCATCTCTTGCCTCAATGACAGCAATTGCCTCTAATTGGTCTTGCCCCATCAACTCCAATTCACGAGAACGCTGACTACCAGCTTTCCCTCTGTTTTTCCATTGTTCCTTCTCTATCTCTCCTCCTTCCTTCTATATGTACCTGTTTCACTCTTTGCTCTCCTCAATTTGGCTTTGGCTTCTCTTTGCCCTCTGACCATGTATTAGTTATCTGTCACTGTGTAACAAATTTCCCCCAAACTCAGTGACTTAAGATGCCATTTAGAATAGCATGGTTTCTGTAGGTTGAGCATCCAGGTGAGGCTTAGCGGGGTCTTCTGCTTCTAGTAGGCTGCAACCAAAGGTGGTAGCTGGAGCTGCAGTCTTCTCAAGGCTCACCTGGAGAAAGATCTCTTTCTAAGTTCACCACAGGGAGTTGGCAAGACCTAGTTCCTGAACAGCTATTGTACCCAAGAGCCATGTTCCTTGCTGGCTGTGGGCTAGAAGCCACCCTCAGTCCCTGTACCTAGGGCAGGTGCAGGTTCATAGGCATGCAACCTTTTAAAACTCTCTGAGTAAAGTTCCTTCAATGGGCCTTAACTTGGAGTACAGCAGTTTGCTTCATCAGAGAAAGCAAGATGGAAGTGACAGCCTTTTACATCCTGATCTCAGAAGTACATTGCGTTTTTTTAGAAGCAAGTCATGAGGTGTAGCCCACACTCAAGGACAGGGAATGACACATAGGTGTGAATACCAGGAGGTATAGGTCACAGGGAGCTATTTTAGGAGCAGCTGACCACAGACCAGGAAACAATGGCTGTCCCTCTGCTGTCAAATTCTTATGTATACATGCAGCTTCGTGAAGAGGTCCAGTTTTGTCTTATAGTCCTAGTTCTAGATTCTCAGGGAGACATCTCTGATTGGCTAGCTCAAATCATGCACTAGCCAATGGGATGGAGGTAAGATGAGCAGAGATGGTTATTGGAAGTCCATTCCTGTTGTATGGACTAGGGGTATGGAGAAAAGGGAGTCTGGTGGTTTTCTAGCTGTGCACAACTTGGCAAGTATCTGCTCTAGATGTCCTGGATCCTGGGGTCTATAATCCCTCTTCTTATTTTTCTAAACTCCCCAGATTAAGGAGCACCTAAATAGGAGAAGCCATTGACTTACATCTCTAGTACATAGGAGATCATTTTGGAAGTTTCCCAGAGAAAAATAGAGAACATTGCCATTAAATTGCAACACAAGTTCCTGGCTTTGGAGAAATTGGCATATTGCTACAGGACTGGGGTCTGTCAGGTCAGAGGAATGAGGAGATTAAGGCAGGTGCAGGTTCATAGGCATGCAGCCTTTTAAAACACCCTGAGTAGAGTTCCTTCACCCTTACAGCGTGTCAGGTGTGTTGGGATGCATCTAGTCCCAAGAGCATGATCTTTCACAAGCTAAGTGACAGCCACATTGATCTGAAGACTACTAAGCAGAATCTGTAGACTTAGAGTACTTTGTCGCTGGCTCTGTTTGTTTTTTCCCAGCCTAATATTTCTACTCTGCTTTGGTGATCACAGACAGGAAGGGAGTCCCCAAGAATGCCTTTCTGGGGGATCCATGAGTCTATCTCTTGGAGGTAGTTAGATGGAGGGCTAGCAGACTATAGGTTTTGCCCTATCTCTCTTGCCCCAGACACTGCATTGGATATCAGGGGCTGAGATGGGTCTTAGGGTGGGTGCCAGGTACTCAGCAAGCTCACAACAGTGTGGACAAGCTCCTTAGTGTGGGTCTGGGGATTCTTTTATTTATTTTATTTTTTGCAGTTTTTGGCCAGGGCTGGGTTTGAACCCGCCATCTCCAGCATATGGGGCCGGTGCCCTACTCATTTGAGCCATAGGCGCTGCCCTTCTTTTATTTTTTTTTTTAAAACTAGGGTGAAATTCACCTACTGTATAAGTAACCATTTTAAAACACACCATTCAGTGGCATTTAATACATTTACAGTGTTGGGCAACCACCATCTCTCTCTAGTTTAACAACTTTTTCATTTCCCCAGAAGAACACCCTGTTCCTTTTAAGTGATCTTTCCTCATCTCCTTCCCTGCCCCCGGACCCTGACAAGCACTTATCTGCTTTATGTCTCTCTGTATTCACCTCTTCTAGATATTTTATATAGAAGGAACCATACAATATGTTGATTGTTTTATATCTGGCTTCTCTTGCTTAGCCTGTTTTTGAGGTTCATCCAATTTGTGGCATGTATTGATACTTCATTCCTTTTTATAGATAATTTTTTCAAATGAGTTATCTGTACTAGAATTTTGACATGTCACGTACCTCTCCCCCGTTTATCCATCTCTTTAAACTTTCTCTCTTCTTGAAGAGGCTAGGCAAGTCTCTTTCAAGTTAGAGAAGAACATAGAGTTTATTGCTGCTCTTCATTAATATTTGTTTTTAAAATATTGGAGTAGCTGGCACAGCAAAATTACTGTGGACACTGTTTCTGAAGTCCTTTCACTAGGACAAGGTCTTCATTTGATCACACATCCTTTATTGAACACTTACTACATGGTGATATGTTCTATTAGAGGTAGGACCCCATGTTGGTTGGATCACCAAGTGGCATAAAATGTTAATCCTGCCTTTACAGAGTATGAGCTCAGAGGTGTAGGGATAGAAACATCAATGAACCGTGACAATGCAGTGCAATAAATGCCTCTGTGAGATGTTTGCTAAGGGTGACGTGAAGTACAGACCAAGGGCATTTAGTCAACTGGGAAGGCTTCCAGAAGAAACCGATGTTTGAGATGAGTCCTGCAGCTGAGACAGAATTGCCCAGAAGGACAAGAAGGAAAGAAACAGCTTATGGGAGGACCCAGAACATTATGGTGAGCCCTATAGGCAAATGAAGAAACCTAATGAAATTTTCATACCTATAAAAAATAATGAGAAAAATGCCAAGCAGTCCTCACTTCTCTGTAATGAGACAACATGGGGAGGGGGCTCATTTATTGGCTGGTGAACTTGTTCCTGCCAGACAGGTCAGTGGGACAGACATGCTGATGTGATTGATGGGATGTGTGTCAACATGGCTCTGTAATTGTAAGTTGCTGGTATGTTCTGCTAGGGTGGTGAAATGTGGGAGTTGAGAGTTAGACTCTGGAGCTAAATAGCCTGAGCTTAAATCCAGATTTGGTCACTTCAGTCATTTGTTAGCTGTGGGAATTGAATAAAATATTTAACATCATAGTGCCTTAGTTTTGTCATCTACAAAATGGAAGTCATAATGGCACTTACCTCTTTAGATTGTGAGGATGGCATGAGTTGATGAGTTGACACAGCGCATGTGAAGCACTATCATTAGAGTAAGCATGCAGTAAGTCTTGGCTTTTATCATTCCTCTAGACTGGCCACAAAAGCCACTTATAAGACGTGAGCATCAAGAGCCATGTACCAGGCACTGGAGAATCACACATCATTTCACTTAATGCTCCTGACTGACCATCCAGTGAGGGAACTTAAAAGGAGAGACTTGACGATGAGACTTCAGCCTGGAGAAACCCTCTCCCAAGACCCACAGTGAATAAGGGACACGGTTAGCATTTGGACCCGGTTTGTGTAATTGTAGAAGTCTGTTCTTCACTACGCCTTTTCTGCCTCCCTTAGGTGGAAGTTCCTCCTTAATGCCAATGGTGCACACAGCTTGAGGGCCGGGGACTGTGTGTTGGAGGGGCAGGATGACTTCTGAGGTCACTTGGTATTTCAACATGTATTTGGGACATTTGGGGATTTACCCCCTCTCCTTACCACTCAAGCAAAAAGCCTCCAATTTGAATATGCACTCATTTGCACCCCATTCTGGACCACAATACAGGAGATTTTATTTTGGAACTCAATCTAACTGGGCATAGGGGCCATGTTTGGATCCTGAGAAGATGATGAGAGGAACATGCTAAATAGATTCACACTTACTATTGAGATGAAGTCACATTTAAGAGGGAAGTGAACCACAACCTATGGCCATCAACTTGGCCTGCAGAGGAATGGCTGCAGACAGGACACTGGAAGTCACCTACCTAAAGGGCATGTAGTTGCACTGGGAGGATTGCATAACATCCTCTAGGGTGGCAGCATTGGTGCTTTTCAGGACCCTCGTTTTTCTAGCTATTAGAGGTCTGGTTCAGGGATTATGGGCTTCCAAGGGTTAACCTACAGGCCCTTGCTGCAGGGGTTGGCATTCATTTGCAATTGCTGTTTCTGCCTTCAGCATGATGGAGGGGTAATTTTTGCTAAGAGCTGTTAGAGTGCCTGAGCCAGTACTTGCTGGAGAGAGTGGTCATAATCATGTTTCCTGCTTCTATCAGGGCCTTGGATCCTACAAAGCACCAAAGTACCTTGCCAAAGGCCTTCTGAGGTGAGGGTTCTCAGGAGAAGCCTGGAAATGAGGCTCTGGGGGCCTTGTCTACCCTGTTTGTGGTCTATAGGTTGGAGCCAAAAAAACAAGCTCTTTAGAAACTTGCAGAATTTTGTCCATTATGTTACTGTTGATTTTGGGATTGGAGGAGGTAGCGAAATGGAGGATCCTTGTAGGAAGCGTATGTCTGCTTCCCCCCCCCCCCGGTGTGGCATGAGCTGGGTGGGCGGTGAGTTCCTCACGATGCTTTATGTGAGCAGTAAGAGACAAAGTGTTTCTGGGCTGTCTGAGGACACAGGTGTTATCTAAGGAGCCTCTCTGCAATTTGAACAGAGGAGGAAGGGAGGCAAAACCTCCCTCACTCTTTCCCCCCTCCCTTCCTCCTTCTTCTCTCCTTCACTTCCCTCCTTATTCTTTCTCTAAAAGTTTATTGGTCACTTACCCTGTGCTTGGATTGGGTGATATATAAGTGGAGAAAACACACTAAGGATTTCTCCTCCAGCGAGAGAGGCGGCCACTACTCACAGTGCAGAGTGGTCCTGAGGTCTGTGGGGTCTGTGCCAGGACCTGGGGAGCATAGAGGAGGGGGCATCTGACTCAGCTTAGAACAGCAGATGGGGGTTGAGGAGAGGACACAGAGAGGCTTACTAAGGGGCTGGCACTGGAGATGGCCATAGGAGGAGTTTTCCTGGATGTCAGGTGGAGAAGGGCACCAAGAAAAAGGAAACAGTAGGAAGAAAGGTTTGGAGGTAGGCAAGAGAATCGATAGGTATTCAAGAAATGGTGTATACAATGTTCCAGTAAAATGCAAGGAGCCATGCAAAATAAATGCTGCTCGATTGTAGACTGTTGTCTGCATAGACTGTTGCTGACCATAGACTGTTGTTGGCCATACAGTGGTTGTGGCATTTGGAATATATCTGACTTTAAGAAAACCAAAATAATTATTAATTAACACATTTTTAATAATCTGTGTACCAGAGGCTGGGCACAGGGGCTCATGCCTATAATCCCAGCACTCTGGGAGGCTGAGGCAGGAGGATCTCCTGAACTCAAGAGTTCGAGACCAGCCTGAGCAAGAGCAAGAGCAATACCTCGTCTCTACTACAAATAGAAAGACTAGCCAGGTGTCATGGTGGGTACCTGTAGTCCCAGCTACTCGGAAGATCCAAGAGTTTGAGGTTACTGTGAACTATGATGAAGCCACAGCACTCTACTGAGGGCAACAAAGTGAGACTCTGTCTAAAAAAAAAAAAAAAAAAAAAAAACAAACCCAAAAAATCTGTATTGTTCATTCACTAAAACTGTGAATGTATTTTATTGGATAACCATAGGTTTTGGTGCACCTGGAACATAACATGTCATTAGGGTGAGAGAGAAAGGAATGAAATGGTGATAGAGCCAACTTAATGCTTGACTGGACACATGTTAGGTGTTTCTTTAATTTTTCTTTTTATAAAAGAAAATTTTCACATATGTACAAAAGTAGAGTAGTACAATGAAGCCTTATGCGTACCCATAACCCAGAGCTTTAATAACCACCAACTTCTTTCCATTTTTATAGCATTCTTTTTTAATTGCTGGAATCTCTTGAAACAAATGCTGTACCCACGGATACTTCAGTATAATTTATTTCTTTAAAAAATGTAACCATGAGTCTATACTGGATAATTTGTTTAAAAAAATATACCTACAGGCTTGGCGCTTGTGGCTCAAGTGGCTCAAGTGGCCAGACACATACACCTGAGCTGGCGGGTTCAAATCCAGCCCAGGTCCACCAAACAACAATGACGCTGCAACCAAAAAATAGCCGGGCATTGTGGTGGGCACCTGTAGTCCCAGCTGCTTGGGAGGCGGAAGCAGGAGAATCGCTTTGAGCCCAGGAGTTGGAGGTTGCTGTGAGCTGTGATGCCATAGCACTCTACCAAGGGCAACAGCTTGAGGCTTTGTCTCAAAAAAAAAAAAAATATATATATATATATATATACCTACAATATCATTTTCTTTTCTTTTTTTTCCCATTCAAATTTCCTTTATTATTTTTTATAGCATAACCATGTACATTAATACAATCATGGGGTACAGTATGCTGTTTTCATATACATTTTGAAATACTCTCATCAAACTGGTTAACATAACCTTCATGTCATTTTCTTAGTTATTGAGTTAAGACATTCATACTCTGCTTTTAGAAAGATTCACTTGTACCCTTGTAAGATAAACCATAG
>CAUYQV010098123.1:0-16412 GCA_963574575.1 Galagoides demidoff | reverse complement strand
GAAACTACATTGTTAAGCCTGATAAGGTCAAGGTGGTGGACGTGTGCAATCATCACTTCATATTCATCCTACTCAATGACTGAGACAACTTCAGTCTAATGTGTTTTTATAAATTAATATGGACGAGAACCTGAAGAAATCAAAAATTTATAAAATAATGATAATTGAGATACTAAACAATGTACGCATGCTAATTAATTCAGAAATTCATTAACAAAAAGTTCTTTGATAGAAGAAAAGAATGTCTGCCGGCTCGGTGCCTGTGGCTCAATCAGCTAAGGTGCCAGCCACATACACCTAAGGTGGTGGGTTCGAATCCCCAGCCCAGGCCCACCAAACAACAATGATGGCTGCAACCAAAAAAAAAAAAAAATGGCCGGGCATTGTTGCGGGCGCCAGTGGTCCCAGCTACTTGGGAGGCGGAGGCAGGAGACTCACTTGAGCCCAGGAGTTGGAGGTTGCTATGAGCTGTGATGCCATGGCACTCTACCCAGGGGGATAGCTTGAGGCTCCGTCTCAAAAAAAAAAAAGAATGTCTGCCCATCTAATGTCTCTTCAAGACTCAGAATAAATAATAGAACATAATAATTTGTGTCATCACTCAAAATGAAACAAAAAAGAAACTACTAAGAACACATGACAGCTACATTTGTTTAAATAAAAAAAAATTGGAACTCTCTAAGAGTAGAATCCGAACGTTTTAAAACAATAACTGAGAAAATGACATGAAGGCTGTGTTGATCAGTTTGATGGAAGTATTTTGGATTGCATGTGAAAACCCCACACTGTACCCCAGAAGTGCATTAATGTACGTAGTTACCATTCAATAAAAAAAAAAAAAAAGAAAAGAAAAAGAAAAAAAAATAGTTGGGCATTATGGTAGGTTTCTGTAGGCCTACCTACACTGAGGCAGGAGGATAGTTTGAGCCTAAGAGTTTTAGTTTGCTATAAGCTCTGATACTACAGCACTGTACCCAGGGTGACAGAGTAAGACTTAAGTCTCAGAGCTCAATTCCTAACAGCCAATTCCTGGAAGCAACCTAATTGCCCATCAACCCATGAATGGATCAACAAAATGCCGTACATGTATACCATGTAATATTATTCAGCCATTAAAAAAGATGGAGACTTTACATCTTTTACATTTACTTGGATAGAGTTCAAATACATTCTTTTTAGTACAGTATCACAAGAATGGAAAGATGACTAGCTCATGTATTTCATACTAATGAAATCAATATAAGCAATTACATGTTCTTAAGAATAATAAAACACTGTTGTAGTCCACTTCTGGAGAAGAGGGAAGTGGGAGGGGGGATGACATGGCAGAGGGAGGGAGGGCATTGAGGCAGGATCTCACCTAATGTGCACATTGTGAGGGCATATAAGACACCCCCTGGGTGAGGGACTCTTCTACAAATGAAACATTGCCCTGGAAGTGAGAACAATATAACCTAAATATTGTACCCTCATATTAATTTGAATGAAGTTAAAAAAAAAAGACTTAGAAAAGAAAGATAGGAATGGAGGGAGGGAGGAGGTAAGGAAACCTTAGATAATATGTCTAATTGGAATTAATTGATTTATTTTTAGACAGAGCCTCACTATGTTGCCCTCGCAGAACGCTATTACTATTAACTGTCATAGGTGTAAATGTTTATTTTTATTCTGTGTTTGAATTGTTTCTTTTCTACTGAGACAAATTTCTTATTTTATATTTTTATGTTTTTATTTGAGACAGAGTCTCACTTTATTGCCCTTGGTAGATAGCCATGGCATCATATAGCTCACAGTAACCTCAAACTCCTGGGCTCAAGCGATTGATTCTCTTACCTAAGCCTACTAAGAAGCTGGGACTGCCTGTCCCCACCACAAATCTGGCTAGTTTTAGAGATGAGGTCTTACTCTTGCTCATGCTGGTCTCAAACCCAAAAGCTCAGGCCATCCACCATGCCCGGCCTCGACAAATTTTTTAGACAATATTATTTGGAGTGATGTTTTATATAATTACATGGCTTATTTTTTAATAATTACTTGGGAAAACCTAATTTTTGGTCATTTCTAAGTTTATTATCTAACACCAAAAAGTTAAGAAAATTCCAATGTTTTGAGATCTTAATAGTTATATTTGGAGCTCTTTAGGTATATAATTTGATAACTATTTCAACCTCTAGTATTAATGTTTAAAAATTTTTTTTTGATTGGATAGCACAGTGGTTATGGCACCACGCACATATACCTAGGCAGCGGGGATCGAACCCTTCTGGGGCCAGCTAAACAATGACAACTGCAGGTTCGGCACCTCAAGTGGCTAAGGCGCCAGCCGCATACACCTGTGCTGGCAGTTTGAATCTAGCCGGGGCCCACCAAACAATGACAGCTTCAACTAAAAAATGGTTGGGTATTGTGGTAGGCACCTATAGTCCCAGCTGTTTGGGTGGCTGAGGCAGGAGAATGGCTTGAGCCCAGGAATTGGAGGTTACTGTGATCTATGATGCCACAGCACTCTATCCAGGGCGACAGCTTGAGCTCTTTCTCAAAAAAAAAGAAAAAAAAATGACATTTTTCAACCAAAAAATAGCTAGGCATTGTGGCAGGCGTCTGTAGGAGGCTGAATCAAGAGAATCGCTTAAGCTCAAGAGTTTGAGGTTGCTGTGAGCTGTGGTGCCACAGCACTCTACCAAAGGTGACATAGTGAGACTCTGTCTCAAAAAAAAAAAAATCTTTTTTCTTTTACTAGATAAAGGATGTGGAATAGTATTTAAAAGTAAAAGCCATATTTTTATTACTTAATACTGTGTTCCTAGCACTCTGGGAGGCCAAGACAAGAGGATTGTTTATGCTTAGAGTTGGAGATCATGCTGAGAAAGAGTGAGATGAGACCCCATCTCTATTAAAAAAACATATATATATTAGCTGGGTATTGTGGCAAGTGCTAATCATCTCAGCCCCTTGGGAGGCTGAGGCAGGAGGATCATTGGAGTCCAGGAATTTGAGCTTGTTGTGAGCTAGGCTGTTGCCAGTGCATTCTAGACTTGGACGACAGAGTGAGTCTCCAAAAATAGCCATTTAGTATTGTGAAATTATAGCTGTTAGAGTTAGTAAAATGAACTTAGCTTCTATATCTTCTCCTAATAAAGGTTATATGGCTTTTTTACCATATGCGTTAAAGAGTTAGACCTTATGAGGCTTGCAGTACTTGTGACTTTTTTTTTTTTTTAGACAAAAAGCCTCACTTTGTTGTCCAGTGGCGTCACAGCTCACAGCAACCTCCACTTCTTGGGCTTAAGTGATTCTCTTGCCTCAGCCTCCCAAGTAGCTGGGACTACAGGCGCCTGCCACAACGCCTGGCTATTCTTTTTGTTGTTGGAGTTGGCATTGTTGCTTAGCTGGCCCTGCACCAGATTCTAGCCCACCAGCCTCAGTGCATGTGGCTAGTGCCATAACTACTGTACTATGGGTGCCAAGCCAACATGATTAGATTTTTAAAAAGCAGGTGGCCAGAATTCTTTTCCAGCGTGAAACTTAATATGACCATGTGATATAAATCAGTAAACTGTTTGTAAACTGCTTTTCAAACTCACATGGTATGGCTGATTGAGTAGTAGTCTCCCTACATGTCTACCTGATGTTGTGCATAAAATCCCAGAGAGATGTTATTTAACATACAGCCTTGAGCATCTGTAATCTAAATGTCTTACATCCGATGTTCCAAAATCTGAAACAGTTTGGTACTGGCATGATGCAACGAGTGGGAATTCTACTTGTGACCTCATGTGTTAGGTCACAGTCAAAGCACAGGCACATAATACAGTTTATTCATCATTACAAAGGGAAAAAAGAATCGTCTAGCTTCCTATACCTTTGATACGTATTCTGTGCATGCTCATATTTCCCCTTGCAAGTATGTCCACAAAAGGTAATGAAATTTTTATCGTCTGTAGCATAGAAAGTCAAGCTATAGAGAAACTAGACAGTGGCATAAATATGAAATATTGTATAGAAGAGTATGAGTTTACCATACATGCCCCAAAGACACATATGGGTAAACTGTTTAAGTTCTATGTTGAAAGTGATGAACAGAGGTCAATAAAAAATAGAAAAATGCAGCATGAAGCTAAAAATGAAGATCTCAATCGTGTATTGACATTCGGTCCATTAGCACTGCAGTGAACATCTGCAGCTTAATGTTTGCTAATCATGAAACTTGCAAAGATTTGTCATGAACTGAAAACTGAACTAAAATTCATCTATAAATTTTAATCAAACTGATTACAGAAATTTAAGAAAAAATATGGCATTAAAGTTTTAATGGTTTGTGATGATGAAACACCTGCTGATCACGAAGTAGCAGAGAAATGCATTACTGAGTTTGCCAGGGTCCATCATCACTCATGAAAATCTGACACCAGACAAGTTTGTAATGTTTATGAAACATTAGTGTTTTGGCATTATTGTCCCAGAAGCACACTGACTACAGCTAATGAGATAGCCCCTAGAGAAATTAAGGATGCCAGGGACAGAATTATCTGCTGCGATTTGCTAATGCAGTAGTTATGCTTAAGCGTAAACTTGGTATGGTTGGCAAGGCTGTTTTCAAGGATTTAATTTCTTACCAGTCCATTATTATGCTAACAAAGTAATGGATCACTAGGGATGGCTTTTCTGATTAGTTTCACGGAAAAAAAAAAAAGGAAAAAAATTTTTTTTTTTGGAGATAGAGTCTCAATATATCGCCCTCAGTAGGGGGGTTTGGCATCACAGCTCATAGCAACCTCAAACTCCTAGGCTTAAGTGATTCTCCTACCTCAGCCTCCCAGTAGCTGGGACTACAGGTGCCTGCCACAATGCCTGGCTTTTTTGTTGTTGTTGTTTAGCTGGCCCTGGCCGGGTTTGAACCCGCCAGCCTCAGTGTACGTGGCTGGCACCGTAACCACTGTGCTATGGCCACCAAGCCTGGTTTCACAAATTTTTTGTACCAGCAATTCATGGCTCACTGTAGGAAAGCTGTACTAAATGACTGCTAGATTTTGTTATTCCTTGACCTCTATTCTGTTTATCTTCCAGCTGATTTTACTAAAAATGTTTATGCCATGTGCTTTCCCCCATGTGTAACTTCAGTCATGTATAGAGAATCCTTAGATCAATGGAGTGATCTTCTATACTTTTCTTGAATAGCATGAAGTGGAGTTTGGTTTTTGTTTTTTTGTTTTGAGACAGAGCCTCAAGCTGTCCCCCTGGGTAGAGTGCTGTGGCGTCACAGCTTACAGCAACCTCCAACTCCTGGGCTCAAGCAAGTCTCCTGACTCTGCCTCCCAAGTAGCTGGGACCATGGGCGCCCGCCACAATGCCTGGCTATTTTTTGGTTGCAGCCATCATTGTTGTTTGGCGGGCCCGGGCTGGATTTGAACCTGCCACCTTAGGTGTATGTGGCTGGCACCTTAGCCACTTGAGCCATAGGCACCGAGCCAAGCTCCGCTATTTTTTTGTTAACAGTTTTCATTGTTGTTTAGTAGGCCCAGGCTGGGTTTGAACCCACCAGCCCGGGGTATATGCCTGGCTCCGTAACCACTGTGCTACAGACACCAAATGTATGCAGTGGAGTTTAACATGAAGAATGCATATGCTGTTGTCAGTATGTGGAACACATTTGTGTATGCCTGGCATGTCCTCTGACCTGTGGCAATGGTTAGTGATGATGAAGAACAAGGTAGTGACTTTGAAATATTACATAAACCAAAAATGGTATCTGATCTTTTCATGTATATAAAAAATATACCTTCAGAGTCCATTAGTAACGTGAAAGAAGTACAATCCGAAGGAGTTTTTAGAATTGATAATGAGGCTTTAGTTGTTCATTCATTGACTGATGGTGAAATAGCTGAAGTGGTTCTGAATTAAGGTGATTGTGCAAATAGTGATGATGAAGATGGCAGTGTTAATATTGCAAAGTGCCTAGAGATAGCATCAAAATGTGAGATAGGCTTATTGATGGATTGGAACAGTGTGCCTTTATAACAGAAAAAGAAATCATGCCAGTTTATAAAATGAAAGACATCTCAGACAAAAACTATTAATAAGGCAAATACAGCACAGCACTTCCTTATCCCTAGACCCCTATTTCCTCGTCATTCAACTGTTCTGATTTTTCTTATCACTTAAACAATTAAAATACAGGCTGAGCACCCTGTAGCATAGTGGTTGTGGTGCCAGCCACGTACACCGGGGGTGGGGACTTTCAGCTCGGCGCAGGCCAGCAACACAAGAATGACAACTGCAACAAAAAAGTGGCTGGGTGTTGTGGCGGGTGCCTGTGGTCCCAGCTGCTTGGGAGGCTGAGGCAGGAGAATCACTTGAGTCCAGGAGTTGGAGGTTGCTGTGAGCTGTGACGCCATGGCAGTCTACCGTGGGCGACCTGGTGAGACTCTGTTTGTTTTTGTTACAAACAAACAAAAAATTAAAATACAGGTGGAAGGGGGAAGGAGGAGATAGGCAAATTCACACCTAATAGGCACAGTGTATACTCTGATAGAATAAATTATAACTTTGACTCAAATTGTAAAAAGCTCATGCATGTGGCTCAAGCGGCTAAGGCACCAGCCCCAGCCACATACACCTGAGCTGGTGCGTTTAAATCCAGCCTGGGCCCACCAAACAGCAATGAGGGCTATAACCAAAAAAATAGCAGGGGGTTGTGGCGGGTGTCTGTGGTCCCAGCTACTTGGGAGGAAGAGGCAGGAGAATCGCTGGAGCCCGGGAGTTGGAGGTTGCTGTGAGCTATGATGCAACAGCACTCTACTGTGGACGACAGATTGAGGCTCTGCCTCCAAAAAAAAAAAGAAAAAAGTCATGTATGTAACCAAAATATTTGTACTCTTGTAACATTCTGAAATTTAAAAAATAAAAATTAAAGGTGGCACCTGTGGCTCTGTGTAGGGCGCCAGCCCCATATACCGAGGGTGGTGGGTTCAAACCTGGCCCTGGCCAAACTGCAGCAAAAAAATACCTAGGCATTGTGGTGGGCACCTGTAGTTCAGCTACTCGGGAGGCTGAGGCAAGAGTTGGAGGTTGCTGTGAGCTGTAACACCACAGCACTCTACCAAGGGCGATAAAGTAAGACTCTCTTAAAAATAAATAAAAAAAAAATAAAATAAAAATTAAGAAATATACGGTAGAAAGTAACCTTGAAAGGAAAACACAGCATCCTAGGTGCTTATCATTGTTGCTATTGTTTAACAGCTAATTACATGTAGTGATTCTGCTCTACTGTTTAGTTATCCTGAACATGTTCTTTTTGACAGTCTTAGCAGTATGTCATTTTTTATTATTAAGTTCTTTTGTGTGAATAATTGTAAGAAAATGGTTATCAGTAGTATTTAATGTTAGGAATGATAGTGATGCAGAAATCCCAGACTGTCCACAAGGGTAGTGAGATAGTGACACCTTTGCTTTTTTTTTTTTTTTTAATTTTAATTTTTTTTTAGACAGAGTCTTACTCTGTTGCCCTGGGGTTCCGTGCTGTGGTGTCATCATAGCTCACAGCAACCTCAAACTCTTGGACTCAGGTGGTTCTCCTGCCTCAGCTTTCCAAGTAGCTGGGGCAGCTGGTCCCCAGCTTCAACTTTTTTTCTGTTTTTACTGGAGACAGGGTCTCGCTCTTAGTTAGGCTGGTCTCAAACTCCTGAGCTCAAGCAATCTGCCATCACGGTCTCTCAGAGTACTAGGATCACAGGTGTAAGCCAGTGAACCCCAGATGACACCTTTGCTTTTTAATGGTTCAGTGTACATACACAAGCTTTGTTTCATGAATAAAATTATTCAAAATGTTTTATAAAATACTTTTGGGCTATGTGTGTGAGATCCACACATATATTATAAGTTTCATGTTTGGACTTGAGCGCCATTTCCAAGTATCTCTTTATGTGTATGCAAATATTTCAAAATCTGAGAAACACTTTAATCTGAAAAACTTCTGATCCCAAGCATTTTGGATAAGGCATACTCAACCTGTGATGTGACTCGTGGTATAATTTACCAATTTACCTGAGCCTCAAGCTATCCCCCTGGGTAGAGTGCCATGGCATCACAGCTCATAGCAACCTCCAACTCCTGGGCTCAAGCGCGAGTCTCCTGCCTCCGCCTCCCAAGTAGCTGGGACCACAGGCGCCTGCCACAACGCCCGGCCATTTTTTGGTTGCAGCCATCATTGTTGTTTGGCGGGCCCAGGCTGGGTATTCGAACCTGCCACCCTAGGTGCATGTGGCTGGCGCCCTAGCCGATTGAGCCACAGGCGCCGAGCCTATATTCTGTTTTTATGCTAGACACATATTAGCTTTATTTGTTAACTGTATTTGTGACAGTTAACCTGAGCAGTAGTTTGAATTTAACCTTTTACTTAAGTTTGGATGGGCTGTGTGTATGGGTGTGTGCATGTGCACACATGCATACACAGTAATAAAAGTCCCTCTATCCACTCTTGCCTTCCTTTTGTGTATGATAAAGCACAGTAAATCATTTGACCACCTTGCATCTTAAGCTAGAGTCTTTTTGCTAGGTAATTTCCAGTCTGGGTACCTTTGGGAGTATGGGGGTGATTGGGTTTTACTCTAGCTTTTTGGTTAATAACTGAACTTGTTTATCTTCTTTTAGCTGTGCGGTCAGAGAAGAAACGCCTTAGGAAGCCAAGCAAGTGGCTTCTGGAATATACAGAAGAATATGATCAGATATTCGCTCCCAAGAAAAAACAAAAGAAGGTTCAGGAGCAGGTACACAAGGTGTGTTTCAACATTTTAATAATCCTTCACTGGTCCTTTTAGGAGACTGTAATTTGGCCTTCAATGCTATATTTTTATGAAATAAATTTCCATATGTGGGACCTTGCTTTAATTTTTTATCCTTAGCTTCTAGTACCTAGAATATAGTAGTTATTCAGAAAATGTTAAAATGTGTCTATATGTTTTTGTATATACAAAGGATACCAAAGAAAGGAAAAATTATGTTAATGTTGTAATACTCTTATACCGTAACAAAAGATGAATATGTTTGACTTGTGTGACTGTAAGAGTACTCAAAGTGGTTACTGTCAGGGTCTAGATACTTCTGATTATAGCAAACTACTGCTTGAGCAGTGTTGACTAGAATGTCCACTTTTATCCCTTGTGCATGGCATTTCACAACTACCATGCATCTCAAACTTAGCATGAATCTGTGCAGTTGATAGGCAAGTTGGACACTCTGTTGCATATTCATACTTCTTTGTCCATGTGCTTACACAACATTCTCAAAATTCAAATTCCACTTTAAAATGGTCTTGAACTCCTCCAACAACTGGGCGTCTGTCTTTTTCTTTGGCTGTCTTGCCTGTGCCATGTGATGCTAGCATTCATTTTATTAATGCCATCTTTTGAGTGAACGTTATACTATACATTGGTACCATAATTCAATTCAACTTTGAAAAGTAATACATAGATAACATCTTTTTTTTTTTTTTTTTTTTGAGATGGAGCCTCAAGCTATCCCCCTGGGTATGGGACCACAGGCGCCCGCCACAACGCCCGGCCATTTTTTGGTTGCAGCCATCATTGTTTGGCGGGCCCGGCTGGGGATTCGAACCCGCCACCTTAGGTGTACGTGGCTGGCGCCTTAGCCGAATGAGCCACAGGCGCCGAGCCTAGATAACATCTTTAAAAGTGTATTTATGTGTTTTTAGCATTTCCACTATATTTTTTTGTTTTTGTTTTCTTAGAGTATTTAATAACTTAGGAATATTTTTATCATACAAAGTAAAAATATAGGACAAAAATAAAGCATACTAGAACCTTTGTAACTTGACAACTCAAGGGACTATTACAAACTGGTCAACACACAGAGGTGGTCAACGTGAGGAAGTAGGCCTACTGTACTGGTAAGTACATGTGGTGCATGTCTGGTCTATGAAAATTAGGTCAACTGGAGGCATTCACTGTAGGGAGGTGGTCAGCTGTGGAGCTACTGTACATACGGTATGATCCAAATTTTTAAAATATATATGTTGTTTGTCTCTTTAAATTTAGTTTCCTTAAACTGATATTTTTACTACAAAGTAGAGGGCCGAGGGTGGTAGCTCATGCCTGTAGTCCTATCACTTTGGAAGGCTGAGATAGGAGGGTCCTTTGAGCTCAGGAGTTCAAAACTAACCTGAGCAACATAGGGAGACTCCCCTCCCATCTCTACAAAAATAGAAAAATTACCTATAGCCCCAGCTACTTGGGAGCCTGAGGTGGGAGGATGTCAAGAGCCCAGGAATTTGAGGTTGCAGTGAGCCATGATGGTGCCATTGCACTCTAACCCCAGTAACAAGAGTAAAATTTTGTCTCAAATCAATGAATGAATGTAAATTAGAGACATTTTGACAGTCTACCTCTATATAATGTACACCTCTAAAAAATAGAAAATTTTCTGTTATAACCAGTTAAAATTAGATCAGTTTATCTAACATTAGCCCATATTCAGATTTCCCCACTTAACCCTTAACTTTTAGTTTATTCACACCAAGTCTAGGACTACAACATTATATTGATTGTTATGGTGCTTAAATTTCTTTAAACCCAGAGCAGTTCATATTTTCATTACCATGTCTATATTTGTAAAGCACGTAGCCGCTTTTGACATAGAAAATCTATTTTCTAGATCTGCTTTTTTTGTTGAGATGTTCTCACTCTGTCACCCTCTGTAGAGTGAGTGCAGTGGCGTTGTAGCTCATGTAGCAGCCTCAAACTCTTAGCCTCACAGATTGATAGGATTACAGGTGTGAGCCACCGTGCCCTGCTTACTTTCTAGATTTGCATGAATCCCTCCTCATAGATGTTCTCTGTTTGGGGTAAGATAGAACTTAACCTGTTGAAATTTTGTTTTGCCTTCTTTGATCAAGAAGCAGTAAACAGAACATATGTAACTCCTTTGGTTCAAAAATAATGTCAGGTTCTCCATCAGCAGTTTCTCTGATGATTTTTCAAAAATACCAATTGAAATACTTGCCTATAACAACAGTTTCAATAGCTTTTATAAATGAAGACTTTCAGATTGTAATACCCCCTTTGTTTTTCTTTTCTTTTCTTTTTTTTTTCTCCTGAGACAGAGTCTTACTATGTTGCCCTCGGTAGAGTGCTGTAGTGTCTTAGCTCACAGCAACCTTAAACTCTTGGGCTTAAGTGATTCTCTTGCCTCAGCTTCCCAAATAGCTGGGATAACAGGCGCCCACCACAAAGCTCAGCTATTTTTTTTGTTGTAGTTGTCATTGTTGTTTAGCGGCCCTAGGCCAGGTTCAAACCCTCCAGCCCCACTGTATGTGGCGGGTGCCCTAGCCACTGAGCTACAGGCACTGAGCCTTCTCTATTTTTGTTAGCTGACAATCTTGTTCATTAACTGAACTCTTCACTGTTCTGTAATACTTTACAGGAAGAATTAATGCTTATTTTTTTCCATTAATTACTTTTTTTTTGTTTATTTTTTGAGACAGGGTTTCTCTCTTGCCCCAGTTTAGAGTGCCCTGGTAACAGCCTAGCTCCCTGCAACCTGAAACTTCTCATCCTCCTGCCTCAGCCTCCTAGGTAGCCAGGACTGCTTCTACATGCGACTAACTTTTCTATTTTTAATAGATGTAGGGTCTTACACTTGTTCAAGTTGGTCTTGAACTCCTGGGCTCAAGGGATCCCCTTGTCTCAGCCTCCCAGAGTGCTAACATTACAGGCATGATCCACTTCACCCAGCCTGATTACCAATTTTGACAGTAAGGAGTTCGTTAGTAGTTGTAATTGGTAACATTTTAGAAAAGGTTTTTTCTCCTCCATTTGTAAATTATTTTTGTGCAGTTAGGAATGTTTATAGCTTCAGTGTATCTCAGTTAACTGAATGTTTTTCTTTTCATCATGGGAGGGTACCAGACTTGACATTTTAACCATTTTTTTTTTTTTTAAAGACAGTCTCAAACTGCTGCCCTGAGTAGAGTGCTGTGGCGTGATAGCTCACAGCAACTTTCAGCTTGGTCTCAAGTGATCCTCTTGCCTCAGTTTTTCTATTTTTGGTAGAGACAGGGTCTTTCTTTTGCTTCAACTAGTCTCAAACTCATGAGTTCAATTAATCCATCCACCTCAGCCTGCTAGAGTGTTGGGATTACAGGCATGAGCCACTGCACCCTGCCTTCACCACTTTCTTAAGTGTATAGTTCATTTTGTTTTATGAAATTTATTTTTCTAGATAACCTCATATATGTAGAATTATATAATGTTTATTCTTTGTGTCTGGCTAATTTCAAGAATGTCTTTAAGGTTTATGCCTATTGCAGCATGTGTTTAAGAATTTCATTCCTTTTAGAGTGCATTGTTCTTTTAGACACTCAAATTGTAACAATTTTGGTCTGTGGGTTCTATTTTTATTTTGTTTTTAGGTAAGTTCCCGCTGTGAAGAGGAAAGCCTTGTAGCCCGATGTCGATCTAGTGCTCAGAACAAGCAGGTGGACGAGAATAATTTGATTTCAACCAAAGAAGAGCCCCCAGTTCTTGAAAGGGAGGCTCCATTTTTGGAGGGGCCCTTGGCTCAGTCAGAACTTGGAGGTGGACATGCTGAGTTGCCACAGCTGACCTTGTCTGTGCCTGTGGCTCCGGAAGTCTCTCCACGGCCTGCCCTTGAGCCTGAGGAATTACTAGTTAAAACACCAGGTAAGGTGGGGATGGGGTTTCAGTATTTAAACAAATGTAATTAGAGGAAGCAGGAAGTTTTAGGTGATTTTGATGCAAAGCCAGCATTGCATGTATGTACATTAAATTACCCACTTTTGCTTGAAAAATCCCTTGAATTCTGTGTAATTAGATAAAGTTGCTGCCCACAAATTTATTTTTAGCACACTGTCAAGAAGACATATATCTTAAAACTACTTTTTTTGTTACATTATTCTTCTTGATTTTTGATCACCTACAGTGTAAATCTATAATGAGAATAACAAGGTTTAAGGATGGGCGCTACTCACTGGAAGAATAAGCACTTGAAATCTATGCCTCATATATTGGCTCTACCAGTCCCTATTTTACTTGGGAAGTTGTTTAGCCTTTAAACTTGTTTCCTCATCTATAAAATGGAGGTTATATATATAATAATGTATGCTGTTGCATACCTGACACATAGTAAGCAGCTAATCTAAATATTCCCTAGAAGTTAATTACCATTTGCTTTTCTCTTCATCATTCTTAACATACAGGTCATGTTGGGAGGGCTGAATCTAAATATACCATCTCTATTGAAGTCACCTTTTTACTATTTCATATTGTCATTAGCCAAAGAATGGGAAGAATCCTTCTCCTCTGTATCCCTTTAAATTTTGCATATAACCTCAAATTTTGCTTTTGAGATGTTTTTTTTTGTTTGTTTGTTTTACATTTTTAAAAACTTTTAGATTATTAAAAGGGTACAATTAGGTTAAGGCGTTTGCATTTGTTAGGTAAGGTCCCTATTGTAGTTGTGCCCAAATTTTGGATATAACTTTAACATTCCGTACAGAGTTTATGATATTTTATTCCTTATATAAAAGAAAAGATGCCGATTGTGCTTAATCAAGTAAAGGAGAATGAAAATTCCTAACCCTATTATTAGACTCTTTCACATAATACTTAAGAGTATTCTCATAAAGTAAGTAGTATCTTTTTTGGTTTGTTTGTTTTGTTTTTTGAGACAGAGTCTCACTTGGTCACCCTGGGTAGAGTGCTGTGGCATCAGAGCTCATAGCAAACTCAAACTCTTGGGCTCAAGTGATCCTTTTGCTTCATCCTCCCAAGTAGTTATAGGCGCTCACCACTATACCCAGCTATATTTTGAGACAGGGTCTCGTTCATGCTCTGGCTGGTCTCAAACTCCTGAGCTCAGGCAGTTGACCCGCCTCAGCCTTCCAGAGTACTAGGATAACAGGTGTGAGGCACCCCACCCAGCTAAATAAGTATTTTCTATTTATTTAACTTTTTATTTACATAGGGACACAGCAAAAATTATAATCCTCGTTCATTTATGCCCAGGCCTTACTTTGAATTTTGTCCTTACCACTTATTAGTTGCAATTGCTATGAAAGTAGTTTCCCCCCTTTGATTTCTCCCTTAGTTATTTTGTGATTTAAAACACACAGACATAGCCAGCTGTGGTGGCTTCATACCTGCAGTCCTAGCACTGGGCTGAGGCAGGAGGATTGTTGAAACCAGGAATTTAAAAAGAGTGACGAACACAGATTCGCCATCTCTACAAAAAATTGTAAGGAATGAGCTGGGCATGGTTCAGCATGCCTGTAGTCTTAGCTACTCCAGAGGCTGAGGTAGGAGGATCTCTTAAGGATTGTTTAAATCTAGGAGGTTTAAACTTTACACCAGCTTGGGCGACAGAGCAAGATCCTGTCTCAAACAAATAGATACTACACACAAATAACACACTGACATAGGAATATTCATATTAGTTTGTGTATGTATTGAAAATGATTTACTTGTTTTATTTTAGAATAAATAAATTACCATTCTGCCTCTCTTCATAAGATGACAAGGAAAACATCAAGAATATTTTGTGACTCATTTGATGTGGTATATAGATTTTTTTCTTAAAGTTGGTTTGTGCCCAGTTTCTTAATTATCTAATGTAAAATACATGCATTTCAGGAAATTATGAAAGTAAGCGTCAAAGAAAACCAACTAAGAAACTTCTTGAATCCAATGATTTAGATCCTGGATTTATGCCCAAGAAGGGTGACCTTGGCCTTTCTAAAAAGGTATGTTTGTCAATTCTAAAATAATATTTAAACTCAGGAAATAAGGGACTTTTAAAAATAATCTTTTTTGGCTCAGCGCCGTCACTCAGTGGTTAGGGTGCCAGCCACAGACAATGGGGCTGGCGGGTTCGAACCCAGCCCAGGCCTGCCAAACAAAACTGACGGCTGCAGCAACAACATAAAAAAAAAATAATAGGCTCGGCCCCTGTGGCTCAAGCGGCTAAGGCGCCAGCCACATACACTTCTAAGGTGGCGGGTTCGAATCCAGCCTGGACCCACCAAACAACAATAATGGCTGCAACCAAAAAAAAAAAAAATAGCCGGGCGTTGTGGCGGGCGCCTGTGGTCCCAGCTACTTGGGAGGCTGAGGCAGGAGACTCACTTGAGCCCAGGAGATGGAGGTTGCTGTGATCAGTGAAGCCATGGCACTCTACCCAGGGGCTCATCTTGAGGCTCTGTCTAAAAAAATAAAATAAAAATAATAGCCAGGTATTGTGGTGGGTGTCTGTAGTCCCAGCTACTTGGGAGGCTGAAGCAAGAGAATTGCTTAAACCCAAGAGTTTGAGGTTGCTGTGATGCCACGGCCCTCTACTAAGGGCGATATAATGAGACTTTGTCTCAAAAAAGAAAAAAAAGTTTTTATAGTTAATAATTATAACATAGATGTACATATTTAGAGAAATATATATAAACACATATATATATGTTCTGAGATATCCTCTATTAAATGGCTGTTCTATAGTGTGGCCATGTGTTTGAAATAGTTTTAGATTTTGTTTTTAAGTGAAAGTTTTAGAAAGCTTTTTAAGATTGTATAAAGTTTGTGTCACAATTTCTTTTCTGGGCTTAAAATCTCTTAACTGACTTCTACTTAATTTCTGTCTTTAAAGCCACTAGCCTATACTCGTCCTGTTATTCTGGCTTTGTATTAGCTCAGAAAAGAACTAGATCTGCTATAATCTAGGCAGAATTATTTGAATTTAAGTTTATGAGTTTATGGAATTCATGTTTAGTAGCTGAGAAAATATTAAATAGTGGGTGGTACCTGTGGCTCAAAGGAGTAGGGTGCCTGCCCCATATGCCAGAGGCAGCAGGTTCAAACCCAGCCCTGGCCAAAAATTGTAAAAAACAAACAAACAAAAAAATCATTAAACAATGTATGGGAATAGGAAATTAAGTTTTAATTCTATGTATAATGAATAATGGCTAACTACAAATTCCATAGAAAATATCCTGATCCCCTTATATGTAAAGAGTAAGTCAGGTTATATGTTAGGAATTCAATTGTAGAATGCATAGGTTTCCTATTAAATTTTTTTCCTTTAAAGAAAAAAATATTTAAATCATGAATAATTTGAGTTTTGGGGCTTCCATCCATACTTAATTACAGCAGTCTTCTGTCCTTCTCATTTTATTTTAAGGGCCATAGTTTTTGGTTTTGTTAAATACTCCCCATATAGTTTAATAAAATTGTAAAATTTATTTGTGTTTCATACCTTTTTTTATTTTATTTTATTTTATTTTTTGAGACGGAGCCTCAAGCTATCCCCCTGGGTAGAGTGCCATGGCATCACAGCTCATAGCAACCTCCAACTCCTGGGCTCAAGCGAGTCTCCTGCCTCCGCCTCCCAAGTAGCTG
>CAUYQV010098121.1:0-16961 GCA_963574575.1 Galagoides demidoff | reverse complement strand
GGAAAGATCACCTATATATCTGTCTAACAAGGGTACAAGTGAACTTTTCTAGAACTAGAATATAAATGTTTTGATACAATGATTAAGCAAATGACATGAACTTTATGTTAACCAGCTTGATGAAAGTGTTTCAAATTGTATATGAAAACAACACAATGTACCCCATGTTTGCATTAATGTATACAGATATCAATTAATTAAAAAAATAAAGAAAGAAAGAATTCCTACATACTTTTCTAAATCTAGTAGTAAACCAAGTCCTCAGAGGACCGCTCCCTCATCTCGCTGAAGGTTTTTATTCTAACAACTTGGGGGTATCAGTCACACTTGCCACTTCTTCCCACATTACTATGCCTCATTTTCCCAAATACGACAGAGTATCCTTGTCTGCAGAGCCATCTCACTTAGCAGGCATATCCACTATTCCAAGACAAAGGAGAGACAAAGTGATTAGGCTGCTTTTGCCACTTTTGGCCATTGAGGCCTTGCTGTGTGGCCCTCACACTATCAGGGACCCGAAATCCTTGGACTAGGAATCACACATGATCAGGGAGGAAAGTTGTCTCTCCCTTGCTCTCAAGAGGTGAGATAACTCTTTTAACTTTTGGGGAAAAGCCTCCCCAAATCTGAGTGTGACAATCTAACACATCAGAAAAGGTCTAATATATGGAAATTCACTTGGAAAAAGATCCCATCTCCAGAGTAGCTTTAAAAAGGGGATGGGATGGGGAGAAAGGATGTGAAGGCAGCCAACCCAGGAGGACTTGATCCCAAAGAATGAAATTGTTAACAAAGCTACTTAACAAAATGTCCAGAGACCAACACCACTGGGACACTGTCGTGTTCCCCAGAACCACTGTCTTTGGAAGATGAAGTTGGTAGTGGTTGACGGTGAAACACACAGACCCTGGCTTACATTCACTGTTCTTGGGGGTTATTCCACTGTAACAACATCCATTTAGATTTGTTTTCTCCTGCTGAAGTAGTACTTGCCCTGTGTTGGAAATCCACAATCACCACTTTCTTGAAGTATCCACATAATAAGCCTCCTACGTAATTTCTTCATTCTCTCATTTGTTTTTTGTCCCTGTTGTCTGAAGTACAATAATCTGAAACAAATTTTGCCATCATCTTGTCCCCAGCAACTGTTTTACTCTGAGTGATTCATCAAGGATCAGGATTATTGTCACCTTTAATGGCACAACTAGAAATTCCAGCCACATGTTCCAACCAGCAAGGTCTTCCAACGCAAGACTCAAAAGGCTCCACTGCTAAACACTCCATGGTTCTGAGGTATGCTTTAATTCCTAATGGCAGAATCATGACATAAACGTCCCTTCAGGGGATTTCCATTGTTATTATCACTATGGTCCTCCCCAAGTGGCCTCCCTGGGGCTGACTCAGGCCCCCTGAGTCTGGACCTGCAGGGACCTGAGCTGCTGTTTCTTTCTACCTCCACTCACTGCACAAGGTTACATATACCTTATCTACTCTTTCCTTCTTATTTTCAAAAAATATTTAGAATCAAATTTAGCTACCTCTTGGTGAGTACCTGCCACTGCCAGACACCCATAGGTATTTAATATGCATTATCCTATGCCCTTTGTGGGCAGGAAAACACTTGCCCTTTCAAGATGAAACCACCAGACTCAAACTTGCCAGCTCCCTGCTTTCCTCTCCTCCTTGTGTGCCTTTTTTCTCCTTGCCACTCTCTGCTCACTTCTTGAAGTTACCCAACCCTCTCCTCACCCCATCTGTCAGGGTCAGCCTTCTAGCTTCCTACGTCATCATTCTGTGACATGTTGGGCAAGTCCTATGTTTGTGTCATCAGTTTTGCAGAAGACATGTTGCATATGGAGGGAGCTCTGTGGGAAGCCTTACTCACAGAAGACGCGGCCACAATTGTAGATGCGTTTCAAAAGTGACTTCACATCCAGCTTGAGTCCTCCAGGCAACATCTTTGCCACTTAGCAAGGTCCTCTAGATAGCAGAGCCATAGGCAAAGACTAAAGCACTAACACTGTACTTGGGAGGGACAAACCCAGAGCAGCACATGAGAAAAGAAGAAGAAACAAGACGGGGAGTCCAGGGAGACCCACAGCAATGCATGCCGACTGCCATTCACGACAGCTGCAAAGGAGCACAGCAGTGGCTCAGCAGGGGTATCCACAGGGTACATAGCATTTCTCCTGAAGCATGGCTGAAGTCAATAATTTCTTTGGGATATCCCATGGATGGAAGAAGGAAGGGGAATCTGTCTGCCCAACTGTTTTTCATCTCCCAGTTCTCACTGATTGAGATTCACTGGATGGGAAGATACTTCCCAGTAGCAACACCAGTTCCTCAGCAACATCTATGTTGCATGGGATTGCATCTCTTCAGGTCTGGAGGAAGAGTGGCGATTTGACACCCATGGGCTGGCCTTCGGGCATATGGGCCTTGAGGCTTTAAGGATTCAACTCAGCCACTAACCTGCTCAGGGAGCTTGGAAGAAAGGGCAGCAGTGGTTGTGCAGTCCAGGAGGTGCAAAGTGTTTTCAGGGACTCTGAGAAGATACACAAGACTGAGGCCCAAAACACCCACTAAGGCATTGTTCAGCAACTAAGCTGCATCTCCAATAGCAAGGAGGTCATTGCTTCATCAGGACATTTCTTCTTTATTAAGCAAAAATCTGTGATTCCATAGATAGTTAACATCTTACTCTAGTTCTATCCTCCTAGAACCACAAAAACCAATTTTAACCCATAATCCAGATGATAGTTCTTTCATTTATTTGGTACTCCATTTTTGGGTCCATCACTGGCCTGCTCACCAATTTTAACCCATAATCTAGATGATAGTTCTTTCATTTATTTGGCACTCCATTTTTGGACTCCATCACTGGCCTGCCCAGTGGTCATTTCATACTTCCATCTCTCCCACCCTCACATGCCACAATTAGAAAGTGTCTTATGGGTATCTGATTATTTTTATATCTTCTCATAAAAGGTATGTTCTTTCTTGTGCATACATTTTTAACTTACACAAAGGGATTGTGCTGTCCATCTCATGGTGTTTCTTACTTTTTAAATGTAGCACTATGTTTTTAATATATGTCCTTGTAGCTGTACTTATCCATGCAACCTGGCATTCACCACACCTACTTTGCCTCTTGATACTACATAAAAAGAATATCATTATGCATGTCATTTTTTAGGACTATATTAGGATTTTTCTATTAATATAATACATACTCAGGGCCGGAACTGCTAGGTCATGGGGTATAAATATACTTCAATTGACTGAATATTTCCAGATTGATCTCTAAGTGACTGCCTGTCTATATTCTCACAATTAACACATGAGGTTTCCCCACCTTTACCAACATTTTCACTTTCTACATTTTCAACTGATGTTTCTCATTTAAGTGACTAGTGACATATCATTCATGGTTTCTTTTTTCTTTTTTTTTCTTTTTTTTTTTTCATTCATGGTTTCTTAATCACTACTACTTTTTTTTTAATTTTTCTTTTTACATATACATGTGTTTATTAGGTTTCCACTTTTTGCCTTCACAGAATTAAAAAGGCTTAAAATTCAACAGCAATAACAATGTTTAAGATAAGGACTAGAAACAAAAACCTCATAAAGAATGAACCAAGATAAATACATTCAGAATAGAATTTAGATGATTGCTGCAATGAAGTATTAAGCAATAATAATAATAGTAATGCAAAGAAAGTAACATTCACATTGTCAAATAAGAGTATGTCTATCATAGAATGCTTTGACTCTTAGGTTCAGTATGGAGTAATCAATTAACTTCTTATTATTTTTTTCCAAAGTCTCAAAAAATAGACAACTAATATTTATAAATAAAAATAAAAGATAACTTCAAAAAACAGATCATGCCAAATCTTATAGACAATAGAAAAAGAAGAAATACTTCAAAATCATTCAGCTTAATATGCATACACCTAATATTAAAATTGGAAAAAATATATTATTAGAAAGGGGAAATTACGAACATAATTCACTTTTAAATGAGGATGAAGTATCCTGTATCCTAAACAACATAGTAATGAGTTGAAGTAAAAATTAATGTTTAAGACATGTACTTTAGTCAAATCAAATCCAATTTATGTGAGAATTAGTCACTATTTTCTTTTTTTTTCTTTTCCTTACCCTTACCCCCTCCCTCTTCTCTGTCTGCTCTCCCCTTCCCCCATGCCCTACCATGTCATTAATTGTCATTAATTGTCCTCATATCAAAGTTGAATACACCGGATTCATACTTCTCCATTCCTGTGATGCTTCACTAAGGATAATGTGTTCCACCTCCATCCAGGTTAGTACAAATGCTGCAAAATCACCATTTTTTAAAGGCTGAATAGTATTCCATGGTATACATATAACACAGCTTGCCAATCCATTCCTGGGTTGAAGGGCGTTTAGGCTGTTTCCACATTTTAGCAATTGTAAATTGGGCTGTAATAAACAGCATGGTACAAGTATCTTTATAATAAAAGGTCTTTTCTTCTTCTGCACAGATGCCCAGTAATGGGATTGCAGGATCAAATGGGTGGTCTAGGTTGAGTTCCTTGAGGTTTCTCCATACTTCCTTCCAAAAAGGTTGTATTAGTTTGCAGTCCCACCAGTGGTGTAAAAGTGTTCCTTTCTCTCCACATCTGCACCAGCATCTCCAGTTTTGAGGTTTTGTGATATAGGCCATTCTCCCTGGGGTTAGATGATATCTCAGGGTGGTTTTAATTTGCATTTATCTAATAATTAGGAATGAAGAGCATTCTTTCATGTATTTGCTAGCCATTCATCTGTCTTCTTTAGAGAAGGTTCTGTTCATCTCTCTTCCCCATTGATGTATGGGATTGTTGTTTTTTTTCTTGTGGATTAATTGAAGTTCTGTATAGATCCTAGTTATTAATTTTTAATCTTTTTTAATTTTTCTATTATTGATTCGGGTTAATTTTAGGGAACAAAGAATTAGGTTACAAGGTTTGCATTTGTTAGGTAGAGTCCCTCAAGAGGTGTGCCATACCTACACCCTAACATTATGCCCATTAAATGGGAACAAACCCATAACCCTCCCTCATCCCCACTCTCCATTCCCTCCTTACTGCACCCACCACCTTGAATTCAGTTGAGTTTTTCTTATGTGGGCATGTAAAAAATCATCTACTGGCTTCATATTAATACTGAGTATATTAGATTCTTGCTTCCCCATTCTTGTGATACTTTACCAAGAAGAATGTGTTTCAACTCCATCCAAGTTAATACAAAGTCTCCATCCTTTTTAATGGCTGAGTAGTATTCCATGATATACATATACTACAGTGTATTATTTCATTCTTGGGTTTCTGGGCATTTAGGTTGTTTCCACATTTTGGTGATTATAAATTGAACTGCAATAAATAATCGAGTACAAAGTCTTTATTATACAATGATTTTTTTCTTCTGGGTAGATGCCTAGTAATTGCAGAATCAAATGGGAGGTCTAATTTGAGTTCCTTGAGGATTCTCCATACTTCCTATTAAAAGGTTTTTTTTTTTTTTGAGACAAAGTCTCACTATGTTACCCTCAATAGAGTGCTGTGGTGTCACAGCTCACAGCAACCTCAAACTCTTGGGCTTAAGCAATTCTCAGCCTCCTAAGTAGCTGGGACTACAGGCATCCACCACAACACCCAACTTCTTTTTGTTGAAGTCGTCATTATTGTTTTAGCTGGCCCAGGCTGGTGTTTGAACCCACCAACCTCTGTGTATGTGGCTGGCACCATAACCACTGTGCTACAGGCACCAAGCCCAAAAAGGTTGTATTAATTTGCAACCCCACCAACTGTGCAAAAGTGTTCCCTTCTCTCCACATCCACGCCAGCATCTGCAGCTTTAAGACATTGTGATGTGGGCCATTCTCACTGGGGTTAGATGATATTTCAAGGTGGTTTTGATTTTCGTTTCTCTGATAATTAGGGATGATGAGCATTTTTCATATGCTTATTAGCCATTCATCTGTCTTCTTTAGAGAAGGTTCTATTCATCTCTCTTGCCCATTGATATATGGGATTATTGGCTTTTTTCATGTTGATTAATTTGAGTTCTCTGTAGATCCCAGTTATCAAGCTTTTGTCCAAATCAAAATGTGCAAATATATTTTCCCACTGTGTAGGTTGTCTATTTGCTCTCATTGTTGTCTCCTCAGCTGTACAGAAGCTTTTCTGTTTAATTATTTCCTATTTGTTTATTTTTGTTGTTGTTGCAGTTGCCACAGAAGTCTTCTTCATAATGTATTTCCCCAAATCAATATCTTCAAGTGTTTTCACCATGCTTTCCTTAAGGATTTTTATCTTTTCATGCCTGAAATTTAGGTCTTTTATCCATCTTGAATCAATTTTTATGAGTGGAGAAAGGTGCAGGTCCAGTTTCAGTCTTTTATATATGGATATCTAGTTCTCCCAGCACCATTTATTGAATAGGGATTCTTTCCCCAGTGTATGTTCTTGTTTGGTTCATCAAAGATTAAGTGGCTGTGAGATGTTAGCTTCATCTCCTGGTTTTCTATTCAGTTCCACATGTCCATGACTCTCTTTTTGTTCCAATATCATGCTTTTTTGATCACTGTGGACTTGTAATATAACCTGAAGTCTAGTAGAGTGATGCCTCTGACTTTCTTTTTATTACTAAGCATACCCTTGGCTATATGGGGTTTATTCTGGTTCCATACAAAACAAAGTACTAATTTTTTCAGTTCTTGAAAGTATGATGTTGTTATGTTAATGGGAATTGCATTGAATCTATAGATTGCTTTGGGCAGGAATAGACATTTTAAGAATATTAATTATTCCCAGCCAAAAGCATAGTACATTCTTCCATTTGTTTTGTTTTGTAGTTTTTGGCCAGAGCCATGCTTGAACCCACCACCCCTGGAATATGGGGCCAGCACTCTACTCCTTGAGCCACAGGCACCACCCTATTCTTCCATTTGTTAATGTCTTCTGCTATTTCTTTTCTTAGGGTTTCATAATTCTCTTTGTAAAGATCCTTCATTTCTTTTGTTAGGTATATTCTATTTTCTTTGATGCTACTTTGAAAGGAATTGTGTCCTCGATTTGCTTCTCAAATTGGCTGTTACTGGCATATGCAAAGGCTACTGATTTGTGGACCTGGATTTTATACCCCAAGACATTACTGTATTTCTTGATCACTTCCAGGAGTTTTGTGGTTGAGTCTCTGAGGTTTTCTAAGTATAAGATCATATCATCAGAAAAGAGCTGGAGTTTGACCTCCTCTGTCCCCATTTGGATACCCTTTATAGCCTTCTCTTACCTGATTTCATTGGCTAGAACTTCCAGAACTATGTTGTATACTAGTGGCAATAGTGGAAAACTTTGTTTGGTTCCAGTTCTAAGTGGAAAAGCTTTCAGTTTTACTCCATTAGGTATGATATTAGTTGTGAGTTTGTTATACATGGCTTCAGTTTAAGAAATGTGGCACTTATACCTATTTTCTTAAATGTCCTTGTTAGAAAAGGGTGCTGAATTTTATCAAATACTTTTTCTGCATCTATTGAGAAGATCATATGATCTTTGTTTTTGCTTCTATTGATGCAGTGAATTACTTTTATGGATTTTCTCATGTTAAAACAGCCTTGTATCCCTGGCATGAAGTCTATTTGATAGAGTTGTATAATTTTTTAATGTGTAGCTGCAATCTATTAGCTAAAATTTTGTTGAGTATTTTTGAATCAATATTCATTGGTGAACATGGTCTGAAGTTCTCCTTTTTAGTTGGGTCTTTTCCTGATTTGGGAATCAGTGTGATGTTTGCTTCATAGAATGTGTTGGGGAAGATTCCTTCCTTCTCAATGTTTTCAAATAGGTTCTGTAGTATAAGTATGAGCTCATCTTTGACGATTTCATAGAATTCTGGGAAGAAGCCATTTGGTCCAGGGTTGTTTTTTTTTTTTTTTGTTGGAAGCTTTTTCATTGTTTCATCAATCTCAGTGCATGATATTGATCTGTTCAGGAGATCCATTTCTTCCTAGTTAAGTCTAGGGAGACAGTGTAATTCTAGATAACACTCCATTTCCTCCACATTGTCCAATTTCTGAGCATAAAGATTTTTGTAGTAGTCAGAGATAATCTCTTGTATCTCTGTGGCAACAGTTGCTGTTTCCCCTATTTAATATCTTATTGAGGTTATTAAAGATTTTACTTTCTGTTTCTAGTTAATCTGACCAAAGGTTTATTGATTTTATTTATCTTTTCGAAAACCAACTTTTTGTTTGATTAGTTTTCTGAATGATTTCATTTATTTCTGATTTAATGTTGGTTATTTCTTTCTTTTGCTAGATTTGGGGTTGGATTGCTCTTCCTTTTCCATTGCCTTGGGATGATTCATTAGGTTACTGATATGTGCTCTTTCTGTTTTGCCAATGTAGGCATCCAATGTGATAAATTTCTCTCTTAGGACTGCTTTTGCAGTGTCCCACAAGTTTTGGATAGCTGTGTCTTCATTATTGTTATGTTTGAGAAAGTTAATGATTTCCTCCTTTATCTCTCCCTTGATCCAATTGTCATTCAGAATAAAGTTGTTTAGTTTCCATGGCTTTGTGTGGGAATATAAATTTTTGTTGGAGCTGAGTTCCAACTTTATTGCCTTGTGGTTTGAGAAGATAGAATGTATAATTTTAATTCTTTTAATTTCATTGAGGTTTGATTTGTGTCCTAAGATATGATCTATTTTGTAGAACATTCCATGGCCTGATGAGAAGAATGTATATTCTTTAGCTCTGGGATGGTGTTTTCTGTATATGACTATTAAGCACAGTTTATCTAGGGTCAATGTAAGTCCCTTGTATCTTTGTTTAGTTTCTGTTTAGAAGATCTGTCCAGCTCTGTAAGAAGAGTATTAAAGTCCCTTGCTATTTGGCAGTGCATATGGCTCAAAAGGTAGGGCACTGGCCCCATATGCCAGAGGTAGCAGGTTCAAACCCAGCCCCAGCCAAAAACTGCAAAAAAAAAAAAAAAAAAAAAAAGTCCCTTGCTATTACAGTGTTACAGAATACTATGTTGCTCAGACCAATTAAGGTCTGTTTCATAAATCTTGGAGCATTTATGTTGGGTGCATAAATATTTAGAATTGAAATGTCCTCTTGTTGTATTGTTCCCTCGACCAGTAGGAAGTGTCCATCTTTGTCTATTTTGACGTTAGTTGCTTTAAATCCACTTGTATCTGAAAATTAAGATTGTGACCCATTCTTTCTCCTGATTTGCATTTGCCTGAAATATTGTTTTCCATCCCTTAACTCTGAGTCTTATTTTGTCTTTCAATGCTAGACGTGTTTCCTGGAGACATCATATGGATGGCCTGTGCTTTTTGTATACACTCAGCCAGCCTGCGCCTTTTCAGTGGGGAGTTCAAGCCATTATCAATTATTGAGAGAATTGATAAGTGTGGTAGAGTGGTAGAGTTCTAGTCATCTTATTTTGTGAAATTCCATTGTTTATATCATTGTGGAAGCTAGGTTTTGTCCTTTAGTTTCTGGGTGTTTAGTTTGCTGGTGGAACGTTTTGATGGTCAGTGTGGAAAATAGGTCTAAGTATTTCCTATAGAGCTGGTCTTGTGGCGAGTTAAATCAATGTTTGCACCGGCTGCTTGTAGATTTTTTCTTTCATTTTGATTTTGGATAGGTTCATGGCAATGTGTCTTGGAGAAGCTCTGTTTGAGTTGACATGACTTGGGACTTTCTATGTCCCTCTGAAAAGAGTATGTTGGAGGGAGGAGGCAAGATGGCCAACTGAAGCCAGCTTTTGGCAGAGGGTCCCAACCAGAGAGAGAAATAATGGCCAGAAATAACCCAATAAAGCAGAAGATTGGGACCTGAGCTGAGAGAGAGGATTGATAGGTTCACATCACCCCTGCTACAATCTGGGACTCCAAGGAAACAAATTTGAGGTATGAAACACATCCCAAAGAGGATGGGAATCCTTCCTTTCCCCCTCCCAGGACAGCAGCTTGAGGTGAGTAGAGAACAGAGGACCTTTGGTTTCACTAAAGGGGAGAGAAAGACTGAAGGCCAGGACTCCCTCCACAGAGAGATACCTCTGCAAGCCTAGGCAGTCTCTTGCCTGGGACAAAAGTTGATCTAATATTCTCCCTACCTTTCTGAACTCCCAATCCATCCTTCCCCCCTTTCCTGTTGGTCTGGAAGACTACCCCTCAGAAAATCCAGAGCATTTAGCAGATTTTTGTTAGGGTAGGGCACTGTATGAGCTCTGGGATAGTTGCTGTGGGGAGTCACAAGGGGAGAGAGAATTGTCCCGTGTTGGAAAGAGCATAGCTCAGGTCCCAGAATACCAACCACCAGGGACTGTGGCTCATGGGTCCCTGGCTCGGCAACCTGTGGTGGACGGCTTGGTTCCCCACCAAGCCCCTGCTCCTGCCTGGCTCCTGTGACTCGTGCAGCCCATGCAGCCCACAGCTGACGACTCCTGCCAACTACTGAGACCCATGACCCAGGGCCAACAACTCCCACCTGGCCCTTGCGGCCTACAGCACACGGCCAGCAACTCCTCCCTGGCTTTTATGACTGTCGGCCTGTGGCTGGTGAGGCCCACCAGCTCCTACAACCTGTGGCCCACAGCCAGTAACTCCCACCTGATTCCTACAACCCATGGCCTGTAGCCAGTAACTCCTGCCCAGATCCTGTGACCTGTATGGCCCACGGCTGGCAACTGTGCCCTCCAGCTCCCCATTTGGCTCCTGTGACCCAAGGCCTGTGCTCAGCAACTCCTGCCCAGCTCCTGTGACCTGATGCCTGGGTCTGGCAATGCCACCTTTCAGCTGTCTTCCCAGCTCCTAAGATCCATGGCCCATGGCCAGCGACCCCTGCCCAGCTCCTATGACCCCTGATGTCCTCAATGCCAGTGACTCCACCCTCCGGCTTCCTGCCTGGCTCCTACAGCTTGAGGCCAGGGGTCAGCAGTTCTGCCCTCCAGTTCCCCACCTAGCTTCTGTGCCCCTTGCAGCTGGTGGCACCACCCTCCAGCTCCTTGTTGGCTCTTGTGAATTGCACATAGCAGTACCCCAGACTGGACTACACCACCCCGGACAGTGGCAGCAGCTCCACAGTCCCTCCCACTGGGGTCAAATTGAGCTGCCAGTGGACCCTGCTGCCTAGATGCTGAAGACCTTTTCAATTCTCCCAGCTGTTCAGTGTTTGTGTTGACCAGGACAATTGGATTAGAACTCTTGATCTGGGCTGATCACTGTGGGACCCACCAAGGTTGTACCCTGGTTGTGTTGTTGTGGGAATGTGGGATTCTCCCCTTCCAGTTGTCACCTGTTGGGGGGGGGGGCAAGCTGTCTTAGTTGCTTATATAGCTCCACAACTGAGATTTTGCCTGAAGCCACCCTGATTCACTAGGATTGGACAGAGACTAGATGAATACCAGGCAGCTCCATCTAGCCCTACCACACCAAGCAGGTGCACAGAGTTTCAGGCAGTCATTCTGAATGGGAACTTTGTAAAGCTCTAAGGGAAAAGCCGCAATCACCAGTCACAGTTGTTTGGTATTAGGCTGGTTAATTACAACTCTGGTAGCCCTCAATTCAATTTCACCTTGCCAGCTTCTCTAGCCAAACAGTGAAAAATAATCATGGAGTAGATTCAGCAGAAAAACTCTGATAACATGAATAATCAGTATAGATCAAGTCCCCCAAGGAATGATGAAGGAGACACAACAGAAGATCCCATTCATAAACAAATGGCTGAGGTGTCAGAAATTGAATTCAGAATTTGGATTGCAAATAAGATTAAAAGAACGGAGGTAAAGATGAAATTAGAAATTCAAGGAGCAATTCAAAAGTTGTCTCAAGAATTCAATGAATTCAAAGACAAAATCACCAAAGACTTCGACACATTGAGGCAAGAGCTTGCAGCCCTCAAAGATCTGAGAAATAGAATCCCTCAGTAACAGAATGGAGCAGGCAGAAGAAAGGATTTCTGACGTTGAAGACAAAGCTTTTGAATGCTCCCAAATACTCAAAGAGGAAGAGAAGTGGAGAGCAAAAACAGATCATTCCCTGAGAGAATTGTGGGACCACTCCAAAAGAGCAAACATTTGCCTCATAGGAATCCCTGAAGGAGAACAGGATGGTCCAAAAGGTACATATACTCTACTCCAAAGGATAATTTAGGAGAAATTCACAAGCATGGCAAGATATACTGAAAATCAGATAGCATACAGTTTCAGAACCCCAGCATGACTCAACCCAAATGAAGCATCTTCTAGACACATTATAATTAACTTTGCCAAAGTTAATATGAAGGAGAAAATCCTGCAAGCAGCCAGACATAAGAAAATCATAACCTCCAAGGGGAGAAATATTAGAATGACTGCAGATCTTTCTGCTGAAACTTTTCAAGCGAGAAAAGGACCTTCAATCCTCTTCAATCTCCTAAAACAAAACAACTTTCAGCTCAGGATCCTGTATTCAGGTAAACTGAGCTTCATTTATGATGGACAAGTTTAATACTTTAATGACATACATACATTGAAGAAATTTGCCATAACCAAACCAGCTCTTCAGGATAACCTCAGACCCATCCTCCATAATGACCAGCACAAGGCTCTACCACCAAAGTAAACTCACTCTGAAATTCTTGACCAAAACTCAATTTCCATAGTGGTGAAAAGATTCAAAATGTCCACTAGACTTTTGAAAAACTTGACACCCAAAATATTACCAGGTGTATCAATACTCTCAATTAATGTGAACGGCTTAAGCTGTCCTCTTAAGAAGCACAGGTTGGCAGACTGAATACAAAAACTCAGGCCAGATATCTGTTGCATACAAGAATCTCATCTTACCTTAAAGAGTAAATATAGACTCAGGGTGAAGGGATGGGCATCTGTAATCCAGGCAAATGGAAATCAGAAAAAAGCAGGTGTTGCAATTTTATTTGCAGATACACCAGGCATTAAACCAACAAAAGTAAGGAAAGACAAGGATGGTCACTTCATATTTGTTAAGGGCAACACTCATATGATGAGATGTCAATTATTAACATTTATGCACCCAACCAGAATGCTCCTCAATTGATAAGGGAGACCCTAACAGACAGACATAAGAAATTTAATATCTTCCAGAACCATAATAGTTAGAGATTTTAACACTCCTTTGGCAGTGTTGGATAGATCCTCCAATAAGAAATAAGCAAAGAAATTCTGGACTTAAACTTCACCATACAACAATTGAATTTAACAAACCTCTACAGGACATTTCATCCTAACAAAAATGAATACACATTATTCTTATCAGCCCATGGAACATCCTCCAAAATTTATCACATCTTAGGTCACAAGTCTAACCTCAGTAAATTTAAAAGTATAGAAATTACTCCTTGTATTTTCTCAGATCATCATGCAATTAAAGTTGAACTCAAAGACAGGCGCATGGCCTACAGATATATGAAAAAATGCTCATCATCCTTAATCATCAGAGAAATGCAAATTAAAACTACTTTGAGATATCATCTAACACCAGTAACATTAGCCTATATCACAAAATCCCAAAATCACAGATGCTGGCATGGTTGTGGAGAAAAGGGAACACTTCTACACTGCTGGTGGGATTGCAAATTAATACGTCCCTTTTTTAAAGTTATCTGGAGAACACTTAGAGAACTAAAAATTGACCTGCCATTTGATCCTATAATTCCTCTGCTAGGTATATATCCCGAAGACCTAAAATCATGCTACAATAAAAATATTTATACCAGAATGTTCATTGCAGCCCAATTCATAATTAGTAGGTCATGGAAGAAGCCCAAGAGCCCATCAACCCATGAATAGATCAATGATTGTGGTATATGTACACCATGGAATACTATGCAGCCATAAAGAAAGATGGAGACTTTACCTCCTTCATGTTTGCATGGATGAAGCTGGAAAATATTCTTAGCAAAGTATCTCAAGAATGGAAGAAAAAGTATCCAAAGTACTCAACCCTATTATGAAATTAATTTATAGCTATCATAGGAAAACTATAACCCAATTTTAGCCCAAGAATATGGGAAAGGGGGAAAGGGAGGGGAAGGGAGAGGATGTGTGGAGGGAGGGGGATTGGTGGGATCACACCTATGATTTATCCTATAAGAGTACATGTAAATCTTACTAAATGTAGAATATAAATGTCTTAACACAACAACTATGAAAATGACATGAAGGCTATGTTGACCAGTTGGATGAAAGTATTTCAAATTGTATATATAAACAACCCACTGTACCCCATGATAGTATTAATTTACACAGCTATGACTTAATAAAAAATAAAAATAAATTAAAAAAAAAGTTGAATTCACCAATAAAGGGTATTTGCATACTCATACAAAGAGATGGAAACTAAATAACCTTATGCTGAATGATAGCTGGATCATAGAAGAGATTAAGAAGGAACTTGCCAAATTTTTGGAACAAAACAACAATGAAGACATGAATTATCTGAACCTATGGGATATTGCAAAGGCAATCCTAAGAGGGAAATTTATAGCATTGCAAGGCTTCCTCAAGAGAACAGAAAGAGAGGAAGTTAATAACTTCTTGGGACATTTAAGCAACTGGAAAAGGAAGAACATTCCAACCCCAAGCCCAGCAGAAAAAAAGAAATGACTAAAATTAGAGCAGAATTAAATAAAATTTAAAACAAAAGAATTATTCAAAAGATCAATGAATCAAAAAGTTGGTTTTTTGAAAAATTCAATAAAATTTTTTCTTCCATTCTGGTGGGTGGAGGGAGAGTGATTGGTGGAATCATGCCCATGGTTCATCCTATAGGGGTACATGTGAATCTCTCTAAATGTAGAATATAAATGTTTTAACACAAAAACTAAGAAAAAGGCATGAAGGTAATGTTAACCAGTTGGATGAAAGTATTTCAAATTGTATATAAAAACAGTACACTGTACCCCATGATAGTATTAATGTACACTGATATGATTTAATAAAAAAAAGAAAAATTCAATAAAATTGATAAACCTTTGGCCAACCTAGCCAAAAATAGAAAATTAAAGTCCAAAATATCATCAATCAGAAATGACAATGGCAAAATAACAACAGACACCTCAGAAATTCAAAAAATCCTTAATGAATACTACAAAAAACGTTATTCTCAGAAATAGGAAAATATGAAAGAAATTGACCAATATTTGGAAGCATGCCAACTTCCTAGCCTTAATCAGAAAGAATTACAACAGATCTGTATCAAGTATTGACGTAGAATCAACTATACAAAATCTCCCAATAAAGAAGAGTCCAGGACCAGATGGCTTCACATCAGAATTCTACCAAACCCTTAAAGAGGAACTAGTACCTATATTACTTAATCTTTTCCAAAACATTGAAAAAGAAGGAATACTTCTCAACATATTCTAAGAAGCAAATATCACCCTGATCCACAAACCATGAAAAGACCCAACAAGAAAAGAAAACTATAGACCAATATCATTAATGAACGTAGATGCAAAAATACTGAATGAGATCCTTGCAAACAGAATCCAGCAACACATCAAACAAATTATACACCATGACCAAGTGGGTTTTATCCCAGGGTCTCAAGGTTGGTTCAATATATGTAAATCTATAAATATAATACATCACATAAACAAACTAGAAAACAAAGACCATATGATTCTCTCAATAGATGCAGAAAAAGCTTTTGACAATATCTGGCATCCTTTCATGAACAGAACACTTAAGAAAATAGGTGTAGAAGGGACTTTTCTTAAACTGATAGAGGCCATCTACAGCAAACCAACAGCCAATATCATATTGAATGGAGTAAAATTGAAAACATTTCCACTCAGATCAGGAACCAGGCAAGTTTGCCCATTGTCTCTGCTGCTTTTTGACATTGTAATGGAAGTCTTAGCCATCACGATTAAGCAAGAGAATGCGATCAAGGGTATCCAAATAGGATCAGAGGAGATCAAACTTTCACTCTTCATAGATGATATGATTTTATACCTGGAAAACCCCAGGAATCAACCATAAAGCTCTTAGAAGCAATCAAGGAATACAGTAGCATCTCAGAATACAAAATCAATACTCACAAATCAGTAGCTTTTATATATACCAATAATGGTCAAGCCAAAATAGAGTCAAGGACTCTATTCCCTTTACAGTTGTGCCAAAGAAGATGAAATATTTAGTAATTTACCTAACAAGGGTGTGAAAGATCTTTATAAAGAGAATTATGAAACTCTATGAAAAGAAATAGCTGAAGATGTTAACAAATGGAAAAACATACCATGCTCATGGCTAAGAAGAATCAACATTGTTAAAATGTCCATGTTACCCAAAGCAATTTACAAATTTAATGCAATCCCTATCAAAGTACCACCATCATACTTTAAAGATCTGGAAAAAAAATAGTACTTTCTTTCATATGGAAGTAGAAAAAAACTGGAATAGCCAAGACATTACTCAAAAATAAAAACAAATCAGGAGGAATCATGTCACCAGACTTCAAACTATACTATAAATGTATAGTGATCAAACAGCATGGTATTGGCACAAAAATAGAGAGGTAGATGTATGGAACAGAATTGAGAATGAAGAGATGAACCCAGACACTTATCATCATTTGATCTTTGATAAGCCTATCAAAATATAAATTAGGGGAAAGATTCCCTATTTAACAAGTGGTTCTGGGAGAATTGGCTGGTGACCTATAGAAGACTGAAACTGGACTGCACCTTTAACCATTAACAAAAATTGACTCTCTTGCCGTAAGGGTATTGCCATTAGGGTCTCACGGAAAAATGATGTCACAAAGAATAAGCACACTTATTGAAATTGTGTTTTAAATAAAGGTGACCATCTGCTCACTCAGGCAAAATGGCAAGCTTCCTTTATTTAGTGTTGGTTTATAAAATCAGTTTTGTGCATGTGCACTATACAGGA